>OZ024749.1:52799475-52824475 GCA_964016885.1 Eledone cirrhosa | reverse complement strand
ATCATTTAATCTCTGCTATAAGAAGGTGAGAGTGAAAGAAAAGAAGTAAAAAAGAGTTAGAGATAATTAGGCCCCAGTATTGGACAGGTACTTATTTCTTTTAATGACTTTGAAAGAATGAAAGGCAAAGTTGCTTTGATCTTGGCAGGATTTGAACTCAAGAGTGCCAACAGCTGAAACAAATACCACAAAACATTCTAACAACTCCTTGATGATATCCTAGAAAAGTTGGATCTGGTGAAAAACTAGAAAGGTCTCCAGTGTCCAGGATGATGGATGAACGTTCACATTCTTCCCCTTATTTGTAAAGCTCCCTCAGAATTCTTCAATGTCTTCCTTGATCATGTTGAAGACACCTTCCTTACCAATTACCCTGGCACTCTGCCACTTCTCTCCGTTGATTGTAAAGGAGCTCTAGAACTCGTTGACTGCCTCAAACTACAATACATTTCAACATGTCTGTAGATATGTAGTTTACAATGACTTCTACAGCTACACTTGGCACCTCTATAACATCCAGAAGTCTTTTTTCACTGCCCTTAGCATTTCTACCACCTTGTCCTTTTAAAAGGCATTTCTACCACTAAAGGATGAAATATAAACGCAACACAATAAGTGATGCAAAGGAGTTAGAAATTCTTTAAGGAAGAACATCCAAGTAAAACAAAAAACGAAAGCAAAAGTTGGAGTTTTCTCCCTTACTTTAGGTAATGTAATTTCATGCAGAATAGGACGGAAGAAGTTTTACAGCTTTTTAAGTATATTTTCTTATCATTTGTAAGTTTGAAACTGCTCTATCTAACACCATGTGAGATACAAGTCTACTGTATTTACAATCTTGATTATATCTCTGAAGTCGTTCCATACTCAAGACCAGTGGTTTAGTTCAACTGTATTCCATGATTTCTATCAACAGTGAAATTCCTGTCCATCCCCTACACTATTAATTCTGGTGAGTTCCAAAGGTTTGGTAATAATTCCACACCATTTCTTCAGTAGTTGTAGGCAATGGAAGGACCCTATTAAGTTGTATCGGCCTTTGCCTTGGTGTATGCGTATATATATATATATATATATATCAGAAATGATGCAGTAAAAACCAGTTAGACCATTACTCACCAGAGTACTTGCGGTAGTACAGTGGGTTCAGATCTAGCTGTTGAAACGGCAGGAGCTCAGCCATCGGGGTCACGAATCCTTCATATATACACACACATACACTATATTTGATGCGTAATTTCACTGATGCCAAGCTGTGTCAGCTTCTGCCTTTCCCTTGGATATCATACATAGTGTATATATAATATATATGCTGCTACATCACTAGTGCCAAGCTGTGTCAGCTTCTGCCTTTCCCTTGGATATCATACATAGTGTATATATAATATATATGCTGCTACATCACTGATGCCAAGCTGTGTCAGCTTCTGCCTTTCTCTTGGATATCATACATAGTGTATATATAATATATATACTGCTACATCACTGATGCCAAGCTGTGTCAGCTTCTGTCTTTCCCTTGGATATCATACATAGTGTATATATAATATATATGCTGCTACATCACTGATGCCAAGCTGTGTCAGCTTCTGCCTTTCTCTTGGATATCATACATAGTGTATATATAATATATATGCTGCTACATCACTGATGCCAAGCTGTGTCAGCTTCTGCCTTTCCCTTGGATATCATACATAGTGTATATATAATATATATGCTGCTACATCACTGATGCCAAACTGTGTCAGCTTCTGCCTTTCCCTTGGATATCATACATAGTGTATATATAATATATATGCTGCTACATCACTAGTGCCAAGCTGTATTAGACAACATCGATGGCGTAGAGATTAGGTGACTGCTGGTCTTCCACAAAACACCTTGCTTGGGCTTCTGGAGGAACTTTCTAGGTACAACTCCCACGGTCATTCGTGACAGGAGGGTCTTTACCCTTTACTTTTTATATATAATTATGATTGTAAATTCACATGGTTTTCATTTGAGCAGGCACAAGACCATATTTTTAAGAAGGTCAATGAGATGTTGGTAATATTTATAAATTTCTCAAAGACTTTACAAGTATCAAAGTGGTGAAACAACTAACAAAGATCTGAAAATATGTTACTGATTCAACTTATCAGGAGCTAATCACAGCTTTTAAAGTAATTATCACATGTTTGTTAATTAAGACTGAATGTTATATGTGTACATTTTAATTCTTAATGTCCTGTACTACATGAAACCACATTTGCAAGACATTCTTGAAAAATAGAAAACAGCACTATGACATTAAATATTAAAGTCTTTACTCTAATACTGCAAAATTTTACAATAATCTGTTCACTAATAAAGATACTATAAACATTTAGTGTAAAACAACATTATGACTGCATTACATTAAATATTAAAGTCTTTTACTCTAATACTGCAATTTATTACAATGATCTATTCAATAGAAAAGATACTATAAACATTTGAATTAACAATCCTGTTTTTTAGATATTTTCTACTAAATCATCACAGGATGTCAAGAGTTAATTATCTGTTAATGGGTTTTGTGTAAATATAAAGACATGAATGTATATGTATTATATTAAATATATATTTGTAAAAGTATGCGTATTTATGATCTGTATGTAATTATGTATATGTTACAGGGAAATTCATATTTTCTGGCATGTTGTCATGTCTACTACATATTAAAACTATGTATATTTATACATTGTTACAGTCTTGGTTACACACACAGTATTTATACAGATATAACTTTATCATATATATATATATATTTCATTTTTTTTTTCATCATTTTACGTCCGCTTTTCCCTGCTTGCACGGGTGGAACGGGAACTGATTCTGGCTTGATTTCTACAGCTGGATGCCCTTCATAACACCAACCTCATTTACAGTGAGTGCTGGGTGATTTTATATATATATATAATAATCTTCACACACCACTGTTGCCTTTCTATCTTCTAAAGGCAATATTTGGTTGTAATTTTTAAAAATATTTACTTCTGCATCCACAGATTGATATTCTTCAGTTTCAGATGATCCCACTCAGGATGAAGGCAGAAATTATTTGCTTAAACTGTTAATCTGTGCTAATATATATATAACAAATTGTAACGTTGCCAATCTTCAGACAACAGTAGAGAAAGTTAATATTAAATAAAATAAAAAAAAAGAATTTAATGAAACATCACAGCACAAAAGATTTGCAACAAAAAGTCATTTTTACTTCTGTTTTGAAAGTTTGATGTATTTAAACTTCTTAGGGTTGATACCGTAAGCTTTGAGACGAGCAGTAGACATAGTTATATTTAATTGTTGATTGTGTTTCGTACCCTTCTTCTTCTCTTGCCAGCGTTCGGCTCGTTTCTTTTTCTTGAGCTGTGTATTAGACATTTCTGAGTCCTTCGTAACATTCCCTTTATCTCCAGTCTTATTTTTATAAACTTTAGAATTTTGGGATTTAATTGAAGACCCTGCAGTTGATGAATTGCTATCTTTGGACATTAACTTCTTTTGGGGTTTATTTATTCTATTTTCTTCATTTCTGCTGGTTTCCATATTTTGTTCCTCTAAAGACTCCTCAATCGATCTCTTCTGTTTCTTATTCTTAGAGTTCTTGTGTTGTTTACCGTTTGCTGAAGAAGTATCACCATTAACTTGTACTTCAGATTTTAAGTTGACTCTTCTGCTGCTTTCCGTATTTCCATCTCCCAAAGACTCATCAAACAATCTCTTCCTTTTCTTACCTTTAGAGTTCTTGTGCTCCTTACTATTTACTGAAGGAATATTACCATTAACTTCTCCCTCAGATTCCACGTTGGGAACCTTCCCATTTTTTACTCCTTTCTCTTTCTTGTTTTGTTTATCATTTGTTGTTTTGCTGGAGTGGAGCTCACTGCAATTAGAAATGGTAGGTGATAAGTAAATACTTTCTCATTTTGACACAAGGCCAGAAATATATTTTTATAAAAGTCTAAAGTCTGTCTCTAGTCCAAAGGTCCATCAGGCCATTGCTGACCCTGGTTGCCATGGCGTTAAGCAACTGAGAGTACAAGACTTCACACTGGACAGGATACCAGTTCATTGCAGGGTTAAACCCCCAGCTATTACTGGTACTCATTTTCAGCTGAGTATACTGTTGACAAGAACTTCTGCTAATACTATCATCTGTTGACCACAACAGATTGGTCTTTCTATTGCTAATACTTTTAACTGTTGACCAGAACTTCTGCTAATACTATCATCTGTTGACCACAACAGATTGGTCTTTCTATTGCTAATACTTTCAACTGTTGACCAGAACTTCTGCTAATACTATCAACTATTGACCACAACAGATTGTATCACAACGTGAGATATAACTGGTATGCAGTGTTGAATAAAAACACCTTCAATGTATATATATAAGATGTGTTGCAATAACAACAACATACAAACTTACCTTTCATTGAAACAAGTTGTTAAGATATTCTTCTTGCGATTCTTTTGCATGCTTCGTTTTGAAAACATTTTTTTACTGACAAACTCTTCTTCCTCGGTCCTATAAAGATAGAAATCAGAAGCTATTAATATTGATCTCCATATCATTTAATCTCTCTTTCACACAGCCTAACAAATTTCCATAAATATCTCTTGTAAAGAAACTAAAGTCACTGGCTGAGATATTTACAGAATATCTTAGCAGAAGATTTAATGAGAAACAGAAGCTGGCATAATTACTTTACCTGTATTGCACTACTTTGCTAAGGGGACACCAGGTATTTAGTTCTTTATCTGTGGAATGCAAGATCTGAAAAGAAAGAAATACATTTAACCCTTTCGTTACCATATTTATTATAATGAAAAACACTACTTATGATGTTCAAATAATTAAGAATTTCAAGGGATGTAGTAATATAGCTAACTTTCTCATTATCAAGCTGTTGTGTGGAACATAATTTAACAAAGGTTCTTACATAAAACTACGATGGAAGGTTTTTAGATAAATTTTAATACTTTAAAATAAACAACTTCGTATTATAGAACCAGGGGTGTTCTCTCACCTCTTTCTATTGAAACCAGCCTTAATCGGCTGCTCATACTGATGTTAAGATATTGTTTTCAAAATAAATAACATCAAAATCTTGTAGCTTCGATATTATGTAAGATAAAGCATTTACCACAGGTAATATAGAGTAATGTAAATGCTAAAGGGTTAAATCAATTGAAAGAAAAAATAGTAAACCTCATCTGTTTCAAGTCCAAAGTCATTTGGTGCCACAGAACGGTATTTGTAGCGGCATGGAAGATCATCTATCAGATCTTCATAATCCAATTTATAATATTCATCAAAATACTCTTCAAATGTCATCTCATCTGGAGAGAGAAAAAAAAAGGTAATTTGAGGAATTACTTAATTCCTAGAATATGAATGGTTTCTGATTTAGGTAGAAAACCAAGAATTGTGGGGGAGGGGAGAGGGAATTCCCATAAAAAGAGGAATTAAATTTACCTGGATTAAATTTAGGTTTCTCCTGATTCTTTTTCTGTTTCTTCTTTCTTTCTTTCTTGGACTTTTTGGGTCTGTGTTGTGTTGGATCATAGTCAGCATCCATCTGAAGGTAGGAAGAATGTTCTAGCAACGACAGCAACAACAACACAGTACATCCTTTCATCTTTTCTACACAACAACATACCAGTTACTTGATGATGGTGATGATAATGGTGAGGATGATGATGATAATAATGGTGAAGATAATGGCGATGGTGGTGGTGATGATAGTGATGGTGATGATGGTGGTGGTGATGATGGTGACAATGGTTATGATGGCGGCGATGATGATGATGGTGGTGGTGATGACAATGGCGATGATGATGGTGGTGGTAATGATAATAAAAGAGAATATTATGAAGAAAAAAAAAATGAAAAAATAATCATACAATAAAATCTGTGTCTTCAAAATGTAAATCCTCCTTGGTCTGGTAGCTACATCCAGGTTCTTCATTCACTCCACCATCTTCAGCAACTGGAAAATAAAACATTTAAAAAAAAAATAGCAAAAAATTTTTTAGATTAGGACAGGGGATTTCAAAGTGAATCAATTGTCTGAATTGACAAGATCCCAGATTTCATTTGTTTACTGAGTAGGGGTGGAACTCGTCAAATCGGACCAAGTTAACAATGTTTCCATTGTTGATATTATCTACCGGTTACAACTCCTGACAGAAGAAAAGAGATGATTATCAGATTGGACCAAGTAAACAATGTTTCCATTGCTGATATTATCTACTGGTTGCAACTATAGTGGCTAGAATGTATCAGGAAAGAATTGCTGGACAGATGTTACAATCCTCCCAGGAATAAGTGGGTGAAGAAGAAGAAGAACTATAGTGAGAGGTATAACATGAGATGTAGTGTTTAACATACCATCCCCATGGTATATATAAAGTCTTGAGAAGTCTGGTTAAATATAATGTAAAGTATAGTGAGAGGTATAACATGAGATGTTATGTTTAACATACCATCCCCATGGTATATATAAAGTCTTGAGAAGTCTGGTTAAATATAATGTAAAGTATAGTGAGAGGTATAACATGAGATGTAGTGTTTAACATAGCATCACCATGGTTGAGAAGTCTGGTTAACCCTTTAGCATTTAAACCAGCTGTTTCTGGCCAGAATTCTCTCACCTCATTCTGTTCAAACTGGCCACTGATGCTGACTTTAAGGTATTGTTCTCAAAATAAATAATATCAAAATCTCATAGATTTTGTATTATGTGAGATAAAGCCTTTGCCAGAAAAATACAATAGTAAATATATGGAGTAATGTAAATGCTAAAGGGTTACATATAATGTAAAGTATAGTGGGAACTATAACAGGAAACGTAGATGTTTAACATACCATCACCATCGTATTCACCTTGCCAATCATCATCAGAAAAGACAGGTTTTTCAGCATCTTCTCCACCTTTTAAATAGTAGTCATCACAAAAGGCATCCTGTCAAATAAATGAAGACATGGAAAAACAACTTAGATGTGTTTAGATCATCACTATCATCATCAGTGTGGACTGGGTGCATTGTTTGTGCCACCAGAACTTACTGGAGTCAACAGTCCTCTCGACCCTATATCAGTTCTGATTCAGAGTGTCTCCTCTCCTAGATGGGTTGCCTTCTCTATGGCTTATGGAGTCCACGTCTGCCCATCACATTAAAAATTAAAGTCTTTAACACTGCAAATTTTTCAAATTTTCACAACAATCTCTCCTCTAATAAACATTTGAATGAACTACATTTTATATATATGTTCTTCTATGTTATTACCCGGAGAAGAGATGGGCTCTGCCAGGTTTTAAAAATGCCCTAAAAACGCTGTATATCAATATGGGGCTCCCATGACTCTCTAGGGTGTTACAGGTTCCTGCATATCATTAAAAGATGTTAAAGAGTTTAACAATTAATCAATCAATCATCCAAGATTATGGAAATCAATCATTAACCCCTTAACATATAAACCAGCTGCTTCCGGCCAGGATTCTCTCACCTCTTTCTGTTCAACCCAGCCATAACCGGCCACTCATACTGACATTAAGGTATTGTTCTCAAAATAAATAATATCAAAATTTCATAGATTCCACATTATGTGAGGTAAAGTCTTTACCATGAAAATACAATAGTAAATATGGAGTAATGTAAATGCTAAAGGGTTAAATTACCTTCATAAATTGGTCATACTGTTCCGGGTTAAAATCTTCATCCAAATCCATTCCTTCAATTCCCAAACTATTGTTGCCAGATACTTCTTTCAGTTTAGAAATTTTTTCCATGATTTCTTTCCTTTTTTGTTTCTTCAAACTTTTTAACTTTTCTTGCTTTATTTCTTTCTCCTAAAATACAAATTCAAGAAAATTAATCACACACACACACACATATATATATATATATATTCTCAGAGCGGGTGATGTGTTGTTCCCTTGAGCAAGACACTTTATTTCACATTGCTCCAGTTTACTCAACTGTAGAAATGAGATGATAGGACTGCAAAGTGGTCGTGGAGGTGCCACGGCAAAAAAGCACCCAGCCCACACTGTAAAGTGGACGTGTAGGCGCCACAGAAAAAAAGCACCCAGCACTCACTGTAAATGAGGTTGGTGTTAGGAAGGGCATCCAGCTGTAGAAATCAAGCCAGCATCAGCTCCCGAAATGATGATGATGATGATGATGATATATACAATATCAAGCGCAAAAATAATATATTTCTCCACTTTACTGGAACACTCATCATAGAAACTGACTGAGATCCATCAATGTTGACAGTAATAACAGCAACTCTAGTCCCATTAACAATGATGATAGCGCCAACAATGGATGAATACCTTTTTCTTTCTTTCTAATGCCGCCTTTCTTTTCTCAGCTCTGGCATTGTTCCCAACTCTCACAGAGTCCAATATTTTCCTGGGATGACTTTTTATCTACAAGAACACAGACAAAAAATAAATGGCATTATATATATATATGTACATATATATATATATATATGTACGTATATATATATATATATATATATATGCATGTGTGTATCAAAATCTCATAGCTTCAAGATTATGTGAGGTAAAGCCATTACCGTGTAAATACAGCAGTATATATAGAATAATGTAAATACTAAAGGGTGCAGGGATGCAGTGTACCTATTTTAAATCATATGTAACTAGTTTAGAATAAGTACAGGGTGGTCCGAAAGTCTTGTCACCCCTACACATTGTTTTAACTTTCATTATTTTTTGTTAAGGGCGGTGGATTGGCAGTATCGGTAGAGGGTCGGACGCCATGCTTTCCAGCATAGTTACGTCCGTTTACGATCTGAGTTATTAATCTGAACCCATTAATTTTTCTTGGTTAGAATTGTTCCAAGATATGTTGATTGTGCAGTATAGATGTTCACACTCGTAGCCAGATCTCACTTTGATTAAACAGTCAAGAGATGTTTAGAATAATCAGAAATAAAGAATGGATAGATTAAACACTGTTTGAAGGCCATTAATGTTGTTTGGTTAAACGCAGTGGTTTGGCAGTATCGGTAGAAGGTCGGACGCCATGCTTTCCAGCATAGTTACGTCCCTTTACGATCTGAGTTCAAATCCCGCCGAGGTTGACTTTGCCTTTCATCCTTACGGGGTCGATAAAATAAAGTACCAGTAATGTACTGGGTATTTGATGGCCTTGTGCCTAAAGTAGAAACAATTATTTTTTGTTTAATAATATAATATAATATATAATGTAGAGGATGGTCCAAAAGTCTTGTCACCCCATACCAAAAAGAAAATTATATTGTTTATATTATAATTAATATAATATATATCATTAATTATAATATATAATAATAACAATATAATTTTCTTTTTGGTATGGGGTGACAAGACTTTTGGACCATCCTCTACATTATATCCTTATGCCGTCATTAGAAGTGACTAAAAGGGTTGGCAAAGACAGGAAGGATATTTAACTGTAAAACATTGCCTCAAAAAGTCTCGTCCAACCCATGCCAACATGGAAAAGTTGAGGTAAAAACCATAGTGGTGGTGGTGATGATGATAGTGTACCCACTCACAGAGACAGACACACACACACAAAACTCATAACTAGATAAACAAATATTAATACTTAAGAAAGGTTTAGAGTATAACTTACAAACTTTCTATCTGGTTCTTCAAACCTAAAATTATATTCTCTTTCAAAATTTTCTTGTTTGGTAAGAGTATCTTCATCTTCGGAAAACTCATCTTTGACAATATCTTTGTAGGAAGGAGCCCTGCAGGAAAGAAATCTATATATTAACCAATCTATCATGGGTTGGCTGTTTAATTTCAAGTATCACACTACACACAGACAGAACCACACATACATCCATTGATCACACTACCTGACATACACAATATATTGATTAGCTGCCTCGGTTTATAAATGGAGTTTTGATTTTTTCCTATTTCTCAAACATAAAACAGGGAAAGGGAGACTTATATTCAAATACATATGATACAACATAATCATTTATCTGGAAATTAGGGGCAGATTTTGGTAGTTTCAGTGAGTGAAAAATATCAATTAAAAAAAGAGAGAACTGGTCAACAGTTGCGACAAGTTGAGATACTCACAAATTGTTTGATTTGTAACCTTTGTTGAGGATGTAGTCACGAAGAAATATTTCTCCTTCATCTAGATCAGTTTTTGACCAAAAATCTTTCAGGACTGACTGAGAAAGTAAAACAAATAAAACATTTTAGACTTGTTTTCAATCAGAGTAAATAATATTAAGACTTTCAGAAAGTGCCCAGTCCACAATGTAAAGTGGTCGTTTTGGTGTCATGAAAAAAAAAAGTAATCAGTCCACTCTGTAAATGTGGTTGGCATTAAGAAGGCCATCTAGCTGTAGAAACCAGTCCTGTATGAGCAAGACACAGTCACCTGACCTGACTCACAATGGGACAACTTGTCTAACCCATGCTAGTGTGGAAAAATGAATATTAAACAGTGATGATGATGATCATGATAATAATAATAATGTTTCCAATCAGGGCAAATTAGTTATTCACTAAAATGTTCTCCTAGTCCACCTGACACCACCTAAGATTCTACGATACACAAGAGATGATTATTAAACCACCTGACACCACCTAAGATTCTACGATACACAAGAGATGATTATTAAACCACCTGACACCACCTAAGATTCTACGATACACAAGAGATGATTATTAAACCACCTGACACCACCTAAGATTCTACGATACACAAGAGATGATTATTAAACCACCTGACACCACCTAAGATTCTACGATACACAAGAGATGATTATTAAACCACCTGACACCACCTAAGATTCTACGATACACAAGAGATGATTATTAAACCGCCTGACACCAGCCAAGATAGAGATAAAATCTTACCAGTTCGTGGCTGATCTTGTTACTTTTCTTCAGTTTATTTGTTTTTCCTTTTAAAAATAGTCGGTAATCTTCTTCCTTGTCCTGTAAACATACATGAGACAATTAGCTGATATAAATATGAACTCACTGCATACACACCTGTAGACCTATACACACCTGTAGACTCATACACACCTGTAGACTCATACACACCTGTAGACACATACACACCTGTAGACTCATACACACCTGTAGACTCATACACACCTGTAGACTCATACACACCTGTAGACTCATACACACCTGTAGACTCATACACACCTGTAGACACATACACACCTGTAGACTCATACACACCTGTAGACTCATACACACCTGTAGACTCATACACACCTGTAGACCTATATACACCTGTAGACTCATACACACCTATAGACTCATACACTATACACCTGTAGACTCATACACACCTGTAGACTCATACACACCTATAGACTCATACACACCTGTAGACTCATACACACCTGTAGACTCATACACACCTATAGACTCATACACTATACACCTGTAGACACATACACACCTGTAGACTCATACACTATACACCTGTAGACACATACACACCTATAGACTCATACACTATACACCTGTAGACTCATACATACCTGTAGACACATACACACCTGTAGACTTATATACACCTGTAGACACATACACCAGCATATCAATAGGTGACACAATAAAATGCACCCAGTTCACTCTGTGAAGTGGTAGTGCTGGTGTCACAATAATAATAATAACAAGACCCCTACAAATGTTGCTAACTATGAAAAAGGTAAAGAAATAAAAACCCAAAGATAAAGGAATAGTTCGAAGAACTCACTGATTCTGTGTTTTCTGTGGATTTCTTTTTAAGAATATTGCCTCCTTCCTCTGGAATGGAAGAAGCTGCTTCTTGGAATCTTTGAATAAAGAAGAATTGAAGAATATAAATATTTAATTCACATGAAAACTGGTTAATGTTACAAAATGGTGAATGATATTAATAATAATTGTTTCTACTTTTGGCACAAGGCCAGCAATTACCCAGTACATTACTGGTACTTTATTTTATCGACCCCGTAAGGATGAAAGGCAAAGTTAACTTCAGCGGGATTTGAACTCAGATCGTAAAGGGACGTAACTATGCTGGAAAGCATGTCCGACCCTCTACTGATACTGCCAATGAAAATTATTGTGTATAGTGCTCAGGTGCACTATTACTCATCAAAGGTGCATGTATAGTACATAGAATAATGTACAAGTGTCAGGAATGTGAACAGTGTATGATATTGCTCCTCCATGCTGGAAGCACATGGCTTAGTGGTTAGAGCATTGGCCTTGCAATCGAAAGGTTGTGAGTTCAATTCTCAGACCGGGTTATGTGTTGTTTCCTTGAGCAAGACACTTTATTTCACATTGCTCCAGTTTACTCAGCTGTAGAAATGAGATGATAGGGACAGGAGTCCCTATCATTCCACTGCAAAAAAGCACCCAGCACTCACTGTAAATGAGGTTGGTGTTAGGAAGGGCATCCAGCTGTAGAAATCAAGCCAGAATCAGTTCCCGTCCCACCCTTGCAAGCAGGGAAAAGCGGACGTAAAATGATGATGATGATGCTCATGCGTGTGTGTATGGACGGGGAATATCAGGTGTAGTGTTGGGGAATTTCAAGAAGCATGGAAGGACTTACTGTTTTTTTAATTGTTCCTGTTCTTCATAATAACTTGGTACGACTGGTACATCAACAACCTCTTCTTCAAATCGGATTTTTTCATCTCCAGGTGGAGCTCTGAAAATAAAAACAATTATAAAGAATAGAATATAATTTACATACACTTTCTTTCTGCTTTTCATCCTTATTTTAGGTGCGTTTTTTTTTTATGTTAGCATGGGTTCTACAGGTTGTTATAGATAAAGTCTGCAATTAACCCTTTAGAATTTAAACCAGCCATATCCGGCCAGAATTCTCTCATTTATTTCTGTTCAAACTGGCTGTAACCAGCTGCTTATACTGATGTTAAGGTATTGTTCTCAATATCAATAACATCAAAATCTCATAGATTTGAAATTATGTGAGATAATTATGTAAAATAAAACCTTTACTACAAAAAGACAATAGTATGTATAGAGTAATGTAGATGCTAAAGAGTTAATCGGAGCTATTGACTCCCACGAGAACAGTCAACGTTAGAGCAAATATTCTTCGAGTTGGAAGCCCCTCAAGAAATGGAAGTTATTTTCTATCAGTTAGGCAAACATGAGAAAATAGAATTAGTTGCTCATCTCAGGGGTTTACCATATTGGCATTGTAAGGATCATTAACTCACCCTTCAGTTTTAATCAATGTCTTCCTTTGCACATCTTGTAAAGAAATAGGTTTTTTCTTCTTTACTTTCTTCTCTGTGGAACTTTGATCTGAAACAGTGAAAAGGTTTGTAAAAATCAATAAAATACAGGTAAATTACAATGTAACTTGGCTATCCCATCATCATCGCCGTCATCATCACTACCACCACCATCGTCGCCATAACCAACATCATCGCCGTCATCACTACCACCACCACCATCGTCGTCATTATCATCGGTGGATTGGCAGTATCGGTAGAGGGTCGGACACCATGCTTTGACGCATAGAGTTACGTCATTTTGAGTTCAAATCCCGCCGAGGTTAGCTTTGCCTTTCATCCTTACAGGGTCGATAAAATAAAGTACCAGTAATGCACTGGGTAATTGCTGGCCTTGTGCCAAAAGTAGAAACAATTATCACCATTATCATCGTTTTTATATCCACTTGGGTATAATTTTAACATAAGCACAAAGCCAGGAATATGAGGGAGAGGGGGAAGTCAGTTAAACTTCCCCAGTACATGACTGGTACTTTATGTTACTGACCCTGAAAGGATGAAAGCCATATTTCAACTGTGGCAAGATTTGAACTCAAGAATGTAGAAAGATGGAATATAGACAGCAAATCATTCTAATGATTCCACCAATGATATTCTGACTGTGATTGATTATTGGTTTCAGGAGATACCAAGAATTCATTTGAGAAACTGATTAGAAGGAAAAAAAAATTAACAAAAATAAATAAACAGATTATTCTTACCTTGAAAGAATTTAACATTCTTATCATATATTTTGGGATCTTTAGTCTTTAATGCAGCTAAAGTACACATCCAGTCCTTTTCAAAGTCTTCAGTTATTTTCTGAAAACAGAAAACTTTAGTAGTAAAGAAACCAGCAATTATCAAAACAACATGACAGCACATCTAACTATATTCAAAGATGTTAGGAAGAGCCTCCAGCTGAAGAAACCAAGCCAGGCACAGGACATAGTCATTTGACCAGTCTAGCCTCAGTACATGACAGCACATCTAACCACGTCCAAAGATTGTAAAACAGAAGTTAAATGGTGATAAAGATGATGATGTTGAGTTATATTATTAAAACCCCCTCCTTCACAAATTATTGATTATTTTCAAAATTAGTTGAAAATCAAATCTTCGAATTGAGAGATCACGACTCCAATACTAAGGACATGTGGTTAAAATGTCTCAGGCAAGAATTTTTGGAGACCCAGGAGTAGACCCTGAGCAAGATGGTTGGATAACATCCATATCAGCTTGGTTGTTGGTCTCGCTTGGGGGATCCAGCTGGAGACAGTTGCTTCTGACAGGACCCTCTGGAAGGAAGTGTTGCTGCTGGTCTCACTTGGGGGATCCAGCTGGATCAGTTGGAGAGTTGCTTCTGACAGGACCCTCTAGAAGGAGTGTTTGAAGATTCTGCCCCCACGACCCTCCCAGTAATTAAGTGGGTGAAGAAGTTGATAATCATAAGAAATATGGTATCTAGAAGTTTAAAATCACTTACTTCACCATCTTCATCCTCAGATGAAGAAGATTCCAAAGAGGAATCATGGTCAGAGTTCATTTCCTGTTGTTTCACTGAAAGATAAACAGAAATATTAAAATAAAGTTTAGAAATAGACAGAACATTAACCCGTTTGATATCAAACTCCTTGAAACTGTCCATAGTACTATGACATAAAACTGCTTATTTCAAAGTGTTTATATTTATCTAAAAACAGTCCATCATAGTTTTATTTAAGAACCTTGGTTAAGTTATGTTCCAAACACCCCAGGTTCTATGACACCAAGCTGTTTAAATTTATCTAAAAACCTTCCATCATAGTTTTAAGAACCTTTGTTAAGTTATGTTCCAAACACCCCTCGTTCTATGATACAAAACTGTTTGTTTTCGAGAATCGTTTTTTGAGCGAAGTGAAGTGCAAGTTGTTTAGTTCTAGATCGTAGACAGCTGTCTTGTTATTAGTTACAACCAGCGATTAATTAAACATTTCACGTTGATGAATGTATGAAGATAATTAGATCAATGACATATCATGAACGACGGAGTAAATATATTTAAATCAATACAAAATTAAATCATTTTTAATATACAAATATCAATTTTAACCACGTGTCCATTGACCAAATTAACAAATGAAAATCAAAGCAAAATCAAATAATATCCAAAACTCAGATTCCTATCAGCTGCTAAACATTCTACGGAGTTTTTAATCTATTTATACTTAGATGTAAATAAAAACATCCACTAAATAAAGATCCTGGCTTACCATCAACTTCGACATCACAATCAGTGGCCATTTTTGTTTACAGATTTTATACACGTTAGATTCTAAAGATTATCTCCCCTGATTGTAACTCTCTGAAATAGAAGAAATACATATATTTTAGACTGTAGGATCTTTGTAGCGTCCCATTGCAAATTTGTAAAACGTGGTGGTTGTGATGATAATGGTGGTGGAATTGTTGTTGGTGGTGGTGACTGATATCAATAGCAATAGTAGTGATGATGTGTGTTTGTGTGTGTGTATGATGGTGATGTGGATGATGGTTTGGTGGTGGTGAGATCATTGCTACATCTAGATTTAGTAGGCTTAGACAAGAAAGTAGGTAGATCACTCTCCCCTTGTGTCAGTGCAGGGGATTTGAAGCATATGCTAAGCTTCAAGACAGGTTACTGTGTTAAATGAATGTGTAAGAAGGATGTAGTATAGTATGATTTAATGAAATTATGTATGTATGGGCGGTGGATTGGCAGTATCGGTAGAGGGTCGGACGCCATGCTTTCCAGTACAGTTACGTCCCTTTACGGTCTGAGTTCAAATCCCGCTGAGGTTAACTTTGCCTTTCATCCTTACGGGGTCGATAAAATAAAGTACCAGTAATACACTGGGATAATTGCTGGCCTTGTGCCAAAAGTAGAAACAATTATGTATGTATGGATTTATAACTCCTGATAGAGTTGTGGGGTGCTGCAGTGATATATGGCACATCTTAGGCATTTTAAAACTTGGTAGAACCTATCTCCACTCCTGGTTGGTCTGAACATAGCCAAATTCTTACAGAGAAGAAGAGAAAGAGATAGAGAAGAAGAGATATCTAGGAAATATTAACCCAGTACTAGACTGGTACTTTTTTTTATTGACCGTGAATGGATGAAAGGCAAAGTTGACCTCAGCTCACTTTGAACTCAGAAAGTGTGATTGAAGTCAAAAGATCCATAATATTGTATAAGATAAGGTACAATTGAAGTAAAAAAATATTTGGTGTTGGTTGATTGTTGGTACAGTTTCCTGTCTTCTGCTGGTTGTTTTCTGGTCTGGAAAAATAGCTGGAAACAAAAAAAACCCAAGCAAACAAAGAAAAAAGTGAAAAAAAATCTGTGATATATATATATGGAACAATACAGTATACTTCTGTAATGGGTGAAACTGTATGGTGTGTGGGGGTTTGTCTATATAGGGTCAAATTACAGTAACAGGGCTGATAGATTAACCCTTTAATATTTACATTACTCTATATATACTATTGTATTATTGTGGTAAAGGCTTTACCTCACATAATATCTCACATAACATTTACCTTACTCTATATATACTATTGTATTATTGTGGTAAAGGCTTTATCTTACATAATTATCTTACATAATATCGAATCTATGAGATTTTGATGTTATTTATTTTGAGAACAATACCTTAACGTCAGTATGAGTGGCCAGTTATGGCCAGTTTGAACAGAAAGAGGTGAGAGAATTCTGGCTGGATATGGCTGGTTTAAATACTAAAGGGTTAAGGAGTTTATTTTGCACATAAATGTAGAAAAAAAAATGAGTGGGGTTGTGGTGAGGGCTCCTAAATGAAGAAAAAATAGGAGTGGTTTGTGGGTGGGGGATCATAAATGAAGAAAAAAATAGAGTTGGTGGGTGGTGTGATCATAAGTGTAGAAAAAAAAAGGGAGTGGGGACGGAAGCGACTCGCAGACTCAGTAACATGTAACAACAAAGTTGTTTTGAAATTTGTATCAAAACAAAATCTTACGATTAAAGTGTTTATTGAGAAATTGTTTTCAAGTGACAGGAAATTATAGATTATGAATCATTGGAAAATACAGAGGAGAGGTCTAACCTACTGATACATGTTAGGATTTGACTGTTACATCACAGGAGGACGAACGGTTCCATCCCAGAATCCTGGATTAAACAGAAGTGACCAATATTAGGAGGTCTATCATCATCGTCATCATCACCAGCATCATCATCATCATTATCATCACCGTCATCATCCAGCATTATCATCATCATCATCATCATCATCATCACTACCGCAACTATCATCATCATCACCACCACCATCACCACCCCAAACACTAACACCGCCACTATCATCACCACCACCACCATCATCATCACCACCACCACCACCACCACCACTATCATCATCACTACTGCCGCCACCACCTCCGCCACCACCACCACCAACACCACAACTACCACTTGACAGAGTGTACTAGGTGCATTTTATTAAATAACGTCCGGGTCACTGGGTCACTCCTCTGGACATCACAATCTTTCAAAGGTTTCACTTTATTTAACAATATGAATGATATGGCCCTGAGTGTACCTAATGTATTTTATCATGGCACCAACACTACCACTTTACAGAGTGGACTGGGTGTATTTTATCATGGCACCATCACTACCACTTTACAGAGTGTACTGGGTGTATTTTATCATGACACCAACACTACCACTTTACAGAGTGGACTGGGTGTATTTTATCATGGAACCAGCACTACCACTTTACAGAGTGCACTGGGTGTATTTTATAATGACACCAACACTACTACTTTACAGAGTGGACTGGGTGTATTTTATCATGGCACCATCACTACCACTTTACAGAGTGGACTGGGTGTATTTTATCATGACACCAACACTACCATTTTACAGAGTGGACTGGGTGTATTTTATCATGGCACCAGCACTACCACTTTACAGAGTGCACTGGGTGTATTTTATAATGACACCAACACTACTACTTTACAGAGTGTACTGGGTGTATGTTACCATGACACAAACACTACCACTTGACAGAGTGGACTGCATGTATGTTATCATGTATACATAAGTATATTTTTACACCACTTCTAAATTATGAGCTCTCTTGACAACAGAACTACTTGAGAACGTGCCTAGTTCTATGATTTAAAAAAATGATTAAAATTTTAAAGTGTTTATATATTTATCTATGGTTTTTCCATCATAATTGTTTGCAGCTGGTAGAAATTTACTTCTATTGAACAATGATTTCTATTATAGGCAAAAACAAGTAATTTTAGGGGAGGGGGAAGTTGATTAAATCAAACCAGTGCATTACTGGTACTTTATTTTGAGGTCGACCTCGTAAGGATGAAAGGCAAAGCTAACATCAGCGGGATTTTAACTCAGACTGTAAAGAACCATAACTCTATGCTGCAAAGCATGACACCTAAATGTATAAAGAAATAAAGGACAGCGAATTGGTGGAATCATTAGAACATCAGATAGAATATTTTGTAGTATTTTTCCGTCTCTGTATTTTAAGTTCAAATCCTACCAAGGTCAACTTTACCTTTCATCTCTTCAGCCTTTTGAGGTAATTAAAAATGAAGTACCTGTCCAGTGATAGGGTCAATTCTTCCTGTATATTTCTTTCTCACTCTATCTATCTCCCTATCTTTCCTTCTCTGGAAGAAATCAGCTGTGAGCAGACCTGGAGAAGGGAGCTGGACACCACAAGGTTTAAAATGGCCAATTTATGTCCCTATGGTATCCCTAGAACTCTGCAAGGAATTACAGGTACATATATAAACATATATACACATATCCAATCCAGGGTCTTTCCACTCCTGTTGACTTCCACTGCTTTCTGTTTAGTTTTGGTCATGTCAAGGCTATAGCTGGACTCAGCACATTTGGTCAACCATGGGTTGGTGTGGCTATTTAACCCACAGTTGGGTTCATATATATATATATATATAAACAAAATTGCAGACACTAATGTTTCTGAGTATCACCTTTCATCAGTACAGCTCACTGTTCACCTGCCAACTGTTGTGACCGATAGATAATATTAGCAATTGGAAAGACACCAATGGAAACATCGTTTCCTCGGTCTGATTTGATAAAAGTTGATCGGCTATATATATATATATATAGACTGCATTGGTATGGACATGTGATGAGCATGGATGATGATCGATGGGTGAAGAAGTGCCAGGAAATCCCTGTGGAAAGAAGCCGTGGAAGAGGCAGACCGAGGAAGACATGGGCAGATGTTGTGAGAGCTGACATCAAATCACTGAGACTCACAGAGGATATCATGCAGAAATGTGGCAAGTGGAGAGATGCTGTGATGAAAAGGACTTGTCCAACCCATGCAAACATGGAAAAAAAAACAGACATAAAAATGATAATGACATGGCTTCATAGAGAGATGGTAATTGCTTTGTCGAAAACAAACCCCAAAAATTATTTTTAGATTTCTAAGTAAAACATAAAAAGTGAAACAAGTAAATTTCCAAATTTTATTAGGAAGGATTTCTATTTAAAAAGATCATGATTGTTTCACTTCCTGAATTCTTATGCCTGTAAATACTTATCAGAGGTCAGCGGTGAAGAAAACCAAGAGAAGCATCGTAATAAGTTTCAACAATCTGCAATACAATCAGTGAAGGATTGTGAAGCATGTATACATTCTAGACATAACTTCTATATCAGAAGGAATAGCACACACATACACACACACACATATACAGATGCACATACAGACACATACATATATGCACTCAGACACACATACACACACACACATGTATAGATTCACATACAGATATAACTTTATATATGTTTATATATGTATATATATATATATACACATGCACATACATACTCACAATACACTCTCAAACACTCATGTATACACACACACTCACATACTCATGCATACACACATCTGCACATACATATACACACACACTTATACATACATTACATATTTTAGAACCAACATACAATAGCTGTTATACAATATCTGCAGTATTATATACATAATGACTATTCTATCTTGAATCTTTATGTATATATATTGAGTATATATATATGTTTACATGCTAAGTATATATATTTTCTTGTTAGTATATTGAATATACAGCTATATATATCATATTGAGTGTATATCTTCCTGTTTACATACTGAGTGTATATATATCTTCAAATATATTGAGTATATATCTTCCTGTTAGCATATTGAATGTATATCTTCTTGTTTACATACTGAGTGTATATATATCTTCAAACATATTGTGTATATATCTTCCTGTTAGCATATTAAATAATAATAATAATGAAATTATTGTGTACAGTGCTCAGGTGCACTACAACTCATCAAAGGTGCATGTATAGTACATAGAATAATGTACAAATGTCAGGAAAATAAACAGTGTATGAGTCATGATATAATAACAATAACAATAATGAAATATTGTGTACAGTGCCCAGGTGCACCACAACTCATCAAAAAAGTGCATGTACAGTACATAGGGCAATGCACAAACATCAGTAAAATGAACAGTGCACGAGTCATGATACACACGTGTATATATATACCCTTTTACATACTGAGTGTATACATATCTTCAAACATATTATGTATATATATACCTGTTTACATATTGTGTGTATATATACCCTTTTACATACTGAGTGTATACATATCTTCAAACATATTATGTATATATATACCTGTTTACATATTGAGTATATATACCTTTTTATATGTTGAGTATATACACCTGTTTATATATTGTATGTATATACATCTGTTTACATATTGAGTATATATATACCTTTTTATATATTGAGTATATTAAACTCAGACTAGTCCTGAATAAGACAATTACCACAATAATATCAGCTTACGCACCCCAATCGGGGCTGCCAGACGAACTTAAGGATAGGTTTTACGAGTCCCTAATACACACTACTGCTCTAACAGACGACAAGGACTTCCTAATCATTGCAGGAGATTTTAACGGACACGTAGGTAAACACTGCGACGGCTTCAATAGAGTACATGGAGGCCATGGAGTTGGCACAAGGAATGAGGAAGGATTCAGACTTCTAGAATTCTGCGACGCCAATGACATGTCGATATGTAACACAAACTTTAAAAAACCCGACAACCACCTGATCACCTATAGATCAGGGGAGCACTCTAGTCAGTTAGATTTTATCCTCATCAGAGGACGTGACAGATGGACGGTCGTAAACACAAAAGCCTTCCCTAGTGAGGAATGTACATCCCAACATAGCTTAGTTGTCAGCGACCTCACGGTCAGAACTAGACGAGCCCTGAAACAGAGGCCAACCTGGAGAAGAAAGATCTGGAAGCTGAAAGTCCCCTCAACCAGTAACAGATTTAAAGATATTTTACTCAACGCCTACGACAGTAAAGAAGAACAGATAGAGACATTTAACGTAGAAGAGAACTGGGAGTTCCTAAAAAATAACTTACTAGAGGCGACGGATGAGGTTTGTGGCTGGAGTAAGACCTCAAGCAGGAGGAGAGTGACTTGGTGGTGGAACAATAAGGTAGATGAAGCAGTCAAGGCCAAGAGACAGGCATGGAAAGAATGGAAGAACAGGGGGAGCAGGGTACATTACATAGAGACCAAGAGGGAAGCTAGGCGACAAGTATACTTAGCTAGGAGGGAAGCAGAGGATAGAAAATTCAAGCATGTTTTACAACGTGAGGACCAGAAACAGGAGGTATTCAAGATTGCGAGGCAGTGTGTCAGAGATAGTTGTGATGTCATTGGAGAGAAGTGTATCCGGAATGATAAAGGTGAGCTTGCCCTCACAAGTGCTGAGAAGAAAGATGCATGGAAGAGTCATTATGATAGATTACTAAATGAGGAGAATGCATGGGAAGAAGAGACCCTACCCCACGTAGACCCTATAGAGGGACCAGCAGTACAAGTCAGCGGCAGCGTAGTAAGTAAGGCAATCAGAGATATGAAGATAGGGAAGGCAACCGGTCCATCGGGTATAGCTGCCGAGATGCTGAAGGCATCTGGGTCTGTAGGTCACACTATAACCACACGTATCGTTAACCAGGTAATACTAGAGGGGGCCATACCAAAAGATTGGTGCAGTAGCATCATTGTCAACTGCTACAAAGGTAAAGGCGATGCACTAGATAGAGGAAACTATAGAGGTATAAAGTTGATGGACCAGGTCATGAAAGTAACAGAAAGAGTTATAGCACAGCTGATTAGGGACCGGGTGAATATAGACGAGATGCAATTTGGGTTTGTTCCAGGGAAAGGCACCACTGATGCGCTCTTCCTTGTGAGGCAATTACAGGAAAAGTACCTAGCTAAAAGTAAGCCACTCTACTTGGCATTTGTCGACCTTGAGAAAGCCTTTGACAGAGTTCCACGTGCAGTAATCTGGTGGGCTCTTAGAAAACTAGGAGTAGATGAATGGCTTGTGAAAGCGGTACAAGCCATGTATAGGGGAGCAGTCAGCAAAGTTAGGATTGGCAATGAGTATAGCGAGGAATTTAGCGTACAGGTTGGGGTCCACCAGGGCTCTGTTCTTAGCCCTCTCCTGTTCATCATAGTCCTGCAGGCAATAACGGAGGAGTTTAAGACCGGATGCCCATGGGAACTCCTGTATGCTGATGACCTCGCACTCATAGCTGAATCTATGGTAGAACTAGAGAATAAATTCCAAACCTGGAAGCAGGGACTAGAGAGAAAGGGCCTCAAAGTCAACATGACAAAGACTAAGGTCCTTATAAGTAGACGAGAAAACAGAACCCAGATCCCCTCAGGGAAATGGCCTTGCTCAGTATGTAGGAAAGGTGTAGGTAGGAACTCCATTCTTTGCCCCAAATGCAAACAATGGGTACACAAGAGATGTAGCGGGATCTCAGGAAGCTTAATTAAGAATGTAGGATTCACATGCAGCAGCTGTGCTGAAACAGCAAGCAAACAGCCACAGGAAACAAGTACCACCAATCTCTGGGAGGGCCCTGTAGAAACAGTAGACAGCTTCTGCTACCTAGGTGACCGAATTAGCAACGGAGGTGGGTGCTCAGAAAGTACAATAACTAGGGTAAGAACGGGATGGAAGAAGTTTAGGGAACTACTACCACTGCTAGCTGCAAAAGGCTTCTCCCTCAGAATGAAAGGCAGACTGTATGATGCGTGTATCCGAACAGCGATGTTGCATGGTAGTGAGACCTGGGCGCTGAAGGTGGAAGACTTACGTAGATTAGAGAGAAACGAAGCCTGCATGCTCCGATGGATGTGTAACAGTAATATACGTGAACGACAAAGCATAAATGAATTGAGAGAGAGACTGAGCATAAGAGGAATCAAATGCTGCGTGCAGGAGAGGCGGTTACGCTGGTATGGACATGTGATGCGTATGAAGGATGACAGCTGCATAAAAAGGTGCAGAGCACTAGAAGTTGATGGAAACCGCGGAGTGGGGAGACCCAAGATGACTTGGGATGAGGTGATAAAAGCCGACCTTACCCAACTACACCTCTCAAAGTCAATGACACACGACCGTGACTTCTGGCGTCACGCAGTAATACAGGGTACCCGACCTCCCATGGGTACATGCTGAAGCATATAAACAATATGCCCCCCCCCCCCCCCCCCACCGCAAGGTGGTCGTGGAGGTGCCACGGCAAAAAAGCACCCAGCCCACACTGTAAAGTGGACGTGTAGGCGCCACGAAAAAGCACCCAGCACTCACTGTAAATGAGGTTGGTGTTAGGAAGGGCATCCAGCTGTAGAAATCAAGCCAGATCAGTTCCTGTATGAGCAAGGCATGGTCAGCCGACCAGACACTGCCCACAACAGGACAACCCGTCTAACCCATGCTAGCGTGGAAGAACGGACGTAAAACGGTGATGATGATGATGATGATGATGACACCTGTTTACATATTGTATATCATCATCATCATCATCACCGTTTTACGTCCGTTCTTCCACGCTAGCATGGGTTAGACGGGTTGTCCTGTTGTGGGCAGTGTCTGGTCGGCTGACCATGCCTTGCTCATACAGGAACTGATTTGGCTTGATTTCTACAGCTGGATGCCCTTCCAAACACCAACCTCATTTACAGTGAGTGCTGGGTGCTTTTTCGTGGCGCCTACACGTCCACTTTACAGTGTGGGCTGGGTGCTTTTTTGCCGTGGCACCTCCACGACCACCTTGCAGTGGGAGGGTGTGGGGGCATATTGTCTATATGCTTCAGCTTGTACCCATGGGAGGTCAGGTACTCTGTATTACTGCGTGACGCCAGAGGTCACGGTCGTGTGTCATCGCCTTTGAGAGGTGTAATTGGGTAAGGCCGGCTTATATATACCTGTTTAAATATTGAGTATATATGTAGTGAAGTTTCTTTGCACATACTGACCCCGAATGACATCTGGCTTCTATTTCTCTTCATCCCGGGTTGGCGTCAGTGGTCTGGAGAGGCTGGCCAACTTCAGGTTAAATGAGATAGGTTTTTCTGTAGGTTATTCCACATTGGTTCCTCAGAAGAGAAGGATCACTTGCTCAAGCAAGTTGCGAGACGTAGCCCTTAGCAAAAGAATTTGGCCCTGTTCAC
>OZ024749.1:52766975-52794475 GCA_964016885.1 Eledone cirrhosa | reverse complement strand
TATATATATGTGTGTGTGTGTGTGTGTGTATGTGACTTAATGACAGTGAAAGAGCAGGTTTAAATAATTGAATAACTGAACGTTGAATCTATCTGGCCCAGCAGCAGATCACACAAGCAGCAGCAGCAGCAGCAGCAGTAGCAGCAGCAGCAGCAGTAAGGTTCAATGGAAACTAATGAAGTCAAACAGTAGAACTGTAAAACTGTAAAACAGTGAGATGACAAATGAGAAACTATCTGTGAAATGTGGAGAGAGAGAGAGAGAGAGAGATACAGAGAGAGAGAGAGAGAGAGAGAGAGATACAGAGAGAGAGAGAGAGAGAGAGCGGAGATGACACTTTAATACATAATCTAATTGATATAATAATAACTATTATGTAAACCCCCAACAACACCAACAACAACAACACACAGTCCCTGTATTTGTATTGTCCTTCATGATTCAGCCCTTGTGGCCAATAAAGAAATAATAATAATTGTTTCTACTTTTGGCACAAGGACAGCAATTACCCAGTGCATTACTGGTACTTTATTTTTATCGACCTCAAAAGGATGAAAGGCAAAGTTAACCTTGGCAGGATTTGAACTCAGAATGGAAAGGGCCACAACTCTATGCTGCAAAGCATGGCGTCCAACTCTCTACCGATACTGCCAATCCACAATTATAATAATAATAATGCTCCCTTTATTAGCCACACAGGGTTCACATTAAGGAAACATTAAAGACGGTACAGGACGATACAGTGTCAGTTGTTGTTTGTGTAAAATAAAATTTATAAAAGAGACTAAAAAAAGAAACATTTAAAACAAACATAACTTCCCCAAAGGTGAGGAGATTCTAAGGGTTACTTGTGGAGAAATCCCATAAAAGCCACAGTCACCCTGCCCGTTAGCACAAAGTGCCCTCTCCTAGTCTTTCTACTCCAATCTACAGGCGTATGCTCAAGGCAGGCCCATTCACACAGACCATGCTCACCCTCTCACCTACCTTTCAACAAACTGGTTGGAAGGCAGCACTTACCTCTCGACCTTGATTTTCCTCTTCAAGTAAAATCTGAAAAAGTTAATCAAGGCTTCGCTGAAAAGGAAAATGGCTCTCTTCAACCATTTCAAATGCGTCCAACACATGACCTCTTTTGCCATGGACACCAGACAGATAAAAACTGTCTGTCCTTCCCCTCTAAAGGAGGATGGTGGGGCAATCTTCACAATGGACTCAGTTGATAGTTGGATCTGTCCTACATGTGACAGCAGGTGCTCGACAGAAACCCACAAGTCAGAAATACTCGGACACTCGAGTGCGTGCTGGATGGTTTCATTACCCTGCATGCACCTCAGACAGGCCCGAATAACAGCACTTCTATGCCTGTAGAGTTTATCCCTGGTCTGGTAAAGTTCCTGGGTAGCACAGCCAGACCAGGGATTTCTGGAAGCTATCCATGGGCCCTGGACCGAACGTCCTCTGGAAGAGAGTGGCTTTAGTATTGCCAAGGACATGACAGCATCCCTACTGCTGTTGCTATGATAAAATGCACCCAGTACACTCTGTTAAGTAATTGGTTTTAGGAAGAGTATCCAACACGTCAACATAGGAGGTGGACTTAAAATGATGATGATGGTGATGATGATGATAATGGTGATACATACACACATGTCTATATATATGGATGTACCAAGCCATACCTCCATATGTACATACATAGATACATAAACACACATACATACATACATACATACATAGATACATACAAACATACTTACATACATACATATGTCATGGTGGCTGCCAACTCGTTTTCGAGTACGGCCACTACTTTATAGCCATGTAGGAGAACCCCTACCGATGTGCTGAACGAGTGTGATTTTTTAGTCCAGCCAGCGACTTGAAAACTCTGGTACAAACACTACACTTGTGACAATTATTGACACATAGTGCTGGGCCCATGGTACCATGTGACGACAAGTGCAGAGAGATCTCCAGATATAAAGCAATGCCTGTGCCGTGAAGCTTTTATAGTGAGCAAAGGCACTGCACAAAGCCAGTCCCACTCTCTTAACCAAGATGATATTTACCAAAAAGAAGAACAAGTCAACATCATTGGATACCATCAGGGTTGCAGGTGTTATATCAGAGTTTTCCTTCTGCCTTGACAAAGGCTAAGGGTTCATCTCTCCCGGTACATATGTCATACATACATATATACACACATACATATATGCATACATACATATAAACACACATACATATATACATGTCATACATACATATATACACATACATATATACATACATACATATATACACACATACATATATACAGACATACATAAGACATTCTGTAAGCCAGCTAAATATTCACTGATTTCACCATTCTACCATTCTACCATTTTACCATTCCACCATTCTACCATTCTAGCGTTCTACTAATCTCTGGCTTGAAACCAACACTTACTGTCTTGTAGAGATCGAAGTATGTATTGATCAGTGATGAAATCGATCTAAAGTTAAATGGATAGACAGATGCATTCCAAAACATGCTTTACACGCATACTGCACACACACGTGTGTGCAGTATGCGTGCATATTTGGGAATATATTAATTTATGGTGGTGATAAAGATGATGATGATGATGATACACACACACACACACATATATATATATATATATATATATATATATATATATATATATATATAGATAGATATAATACACACATATATATGTAATATAATAATTGTTTCTACTTATGGCACAAGGCCAGCAATTACCCCAGTGTATTACTGGTACTTTATTTTATCGACCCTGTAAGAATGAAAGGCAAAGTTAACCTCGGCGGGATTTGAACTCAGTCCGTAATATAATAATAATATATATATAATAAACATATATATATATACATGTATGTATATATATTTATGATAAATAAATATATATCATCATCATCATCATCTTCGTTTAACGTCCATCTTCCATGCTAGCATTTGTTAGATGGGTATATATATATAGATATATACATACCTACACACACACACATATATATATATATATATATATATATATATATATGGTGGCTGCCAACTCGTTTTCGAGTACGGCCACTACTTTATATCCATGTAGGAGAACTCCTACCGATGCGCTGAATGAGTGTGACTTTTTAGTCCAGCCAGCGACTTGAAAACTCTGGTACAAACACTACACTTGTGACAATTATTGACACAGTGCTGGGCCCATGGTACCATGTGACGACAAGTGCAGAGAGATCTCCAGATATAAAGCAATGCCTGTGCCGTGAAGCTTTTATAGTGAGCAAAGGCACTGCACAAAGCCAGTCCCACTCTCTTAACCAAGATGATATTTACCAAAAAGAAGAACAAGTCAACATCATTGGATACCATCAGGGTTGCAGGTGTTATATCAGAATTTTCCTTCTCCTAGAATTCTGCCTTGACAAAGGTTAAGGGGTCATCTCTCCCAGTGATTTTGGATGGCCATTGACTCTTAAGAGCTCCTTTGCCCTTTGACAGGTTTTGTTTTTAGTCCTGCAGGATGTCCAAAGTCACCCTCTTCACCAAGAAACCTTGGTGGGGTTGCCAGTTTAGTCGCCAACGACCTGACCATGAGACAGGTTGTACTGGGATACATGTTACCAGTAGCACCAACTGGTGACCTGACATATACATACATACATACATACATACATACATACATACATACATACATACATACATACATATATATATATATATATATATATATATATATATATAATGAATAAAAATAGCCAGGATTAAATTATTTAGTTGATTTACGAACGTTTCAATCAATACAGTAAGAAATTCCATTTCTTTTGTATCAATTTCTTCAGAATCTATTAAACACACACACACACACACACACATATATATATATGTGTGCGTGTGTGTGCTGTTTAATATATTCTGAATATATATATATAAGTTACCAAAAATATTTAAAATATTAAATCCACCACGAAAAATATCGCCAATCATATTAAAACTTACCTAGCGCTACAGGTGTAAAACAGGTAAGAATAATTACAATAACTTATCAAACGAGAGAGACAATAAACATATGGGCATTCTAGCTGCTGCCAATTATACAGGGTGTCCCCCAAAAATGTATACACACTTCAACAGCCTTCTAATAAATCTGTGTATACATTTTGGGGGACATGCTGTATATATAACGAAAGTCACGGGGTATTAAAAAATCTGTTGTAACGAAAAATTCTTTATAACGAGATCAACCTAAACAAATCGAGCGTTTGTTTGTTATTACCCCGTGGACTGAAACAAATTTCGTTACACTGAAAAATTCGTTATAATGGTATTCGTTATAAAGTATTTTTACCTGTATATATAAATAAATAAATATATATATATATATAAGGAAAATAGTCAGTACCCCGACGGTGACTGAGTGAGCTCCGGTCGTTTCGAGCACTCTGGTGAGTTATATGGTCCATCTGGTTCCTTACCACACTTTCTTTGTTATATATAAATATATATATATTTCTGAATTTGTTTAGCAATATATATATTATATATATATATATTTATTTATTATATATATTATATATATATATATATACGGGGTAACAAATAATAGTTATATGCAGTCCAACTGAATGTTCTAACTGAATGCCATTACTACTACATATAGTATATCCTTTTCATGCCTGTATATTCTCTTCATTCTCGCAAACTCCGATGAACTGACTGATTATAATTTTGTATTGGCGATCGAGTAACGCGAAAATAAGCGGATAGCGATCTCTAGACCTACCAATTCAGAGAAACAATTGTCAGCAATGAGATTAAAAACCTTTTTTGTATAGCAAACCGTGTCACTCTTCTTTCCTGATTTATTATATATATATATATATAAATAAATATATATATACAATATATAATTACAATATGAAATCAAAACCCCCAATACGACGAAAACAAACATTATTTGAGACAGTAAATAATTGTTTCTACTTTTGGCACAAGGCCAGCAAATACCCAGTGCATTACTGGTACTTTATTCTATCAACCCCTGAAGGATGAAAGGAAAAGTTAACCTCGGCGGGATTTGAACTCAGATCATACAGGGAGGTAACTCTATGCTTCAAAGCATGGCGCCCGACCCTCTACCGATACTGCCACCGCCTTATTTGAGACAGTAAATAATAAAATGTTGATAATTTCGTTATGACAGACTGTCAGCTATAGAGTACGTTAGGATCTAATAAAATAGCATATATATTATACTATTGATAGTTTTACTATTGTTTTATATAGGTCTATACATTATAGCACCAGTTCAATGTTTGATATGTAATATACAACTTGTTTCGCACGAGATCCACCTTCAACCTTTTACGTCCTGCTACTTTGATAAAACCATTCGTGGTAGCTCTAGTTCCCCATCTCTCCCTGACTCCCTCTCCCTCTCTCTCTCTCTCTCTCTCTCTCTGTCTCTTTCTTTCTCTCTCTCTCTCTCTCTCTCTCTCTCTCTCTCTCTGACTCTTTCTTTCTCTCTCTCTCTCCCTGACTCTCTCTCTCTCTCTCTCTCTCTCTCTCTCTCTCTCTCTCTCCCTGACTCTTTCTTTCTCTCTCTCTCTCTCTCTCTCTCTCTCTCTGACTCTCTCTCTCCCTATCTCTGTCTCTCTTTCTGTATGACTATTTCCCCCCCTCTCTCTCTCTCCGACTCTTTCTCTCTCTCTGACTCTGACTCTCTCTTCCCCCTCTCTCTCTCTCGTCTTAATTACTATACTTTCTTCCGATTCAGTACATCTCCCCACCACCACCACCCTCTCTCTATATATCTATCCTTCTTTCTCTCCTTTTCTATCTATCTATCTATTTATGCCCCTGTGGCTAATAAAGAAATATATCTATCTATCTATCTATCTATCACTCTCTTGCTGTTGTGTCCCCCCCCTCCTTTCTTCTCTCTCTCTCTCTCCTTTCCATTAAGTTGAGTGATATACAGTATACACTCACATGATCTTCGAAACCACCACCACCACCACCACCACCACCACCAACACGACAACCACCACCACCACCACAATCACCATCACTACCACCATCACAACCACCACCACCACCACAATCACCACCACCACCACCACCACCACCACCACCAACAACAACAACAACAACACGATAACGACCACCACAACCACCACCACCACCACAATCACCATCACTACCACCGTCACAACCACCACAACCACCATCACTACCACCATCACAACCACCACCACCACCACAATCACCACCACCACCACCACCACCACCAACAACAACAACAACAACAACAACACGACAACGACCACCACAACCACCACCACCACCACAATCACCATCACTACCACCATCACAACCACCACAACCACCATCACTACCACCATCACAACCACCACCGCCACCACAATCACCACCACAACCACCACCACCACCACCACCACCAAAACAACCACTACCATCACCACAACCAATACTACTACCACCTCTACTACCACCAGCACCACTACTATGACTACCATCACAACCACCACCACCATCACAACAGCCACCAGCACCACTACCATCGCCTACACCAACCACCACCACCACAACCACCACTAACACCATTACCGTCACCACCACCACCACCACTACCACCACTACCACCACCACCACCATCACAACAGCCACCAGCGCCACTACCATCGCCTACACCAACAACCACCACCACAACCACCACTACCATCACCACCTCTACCCTCACGACCACAACTAACAACAACACCACCACCACCACAACAACAACAACAACAATAAAACAACAAAGCCTGGAAGGAGAAGGAAAGAAGAAGAGGACGGAAAAGAAGAGGTGGAGGAAGAGGGGGGGAGGAGGAGGAGGAAGAGGAAGGAGAACAACAAAACCGTATAAAACAGTAACACTTGCAGACAATTTGACATCAACACAAGTGGCTCTTCCATGCAATTGAAGAAAAAAAAACACACACCAATTGTTTTGCCTTGAATTCTATATATATAATATATATATATACATATATATATTATATATATATATCTATTATATATAAATATGTGTGTATATAGATTATAGATTATATAAGAGTTAAAATTCTATATATTATATATAAAGAGATATATAATGTTTATGTAAGTATATATAATGTATATATGAATATTCCAACAAGAACTGGTCTGAATATTATTACTAACATATACCAGTAATTACTGCAGAAATAAGAATTGTCATTCCTAAAAAAATTATTGGTAAACAGAGGAAAAACAAAATTAAAAAATAATTTAAAAATTTAGATTATGTAAAGGAAAAAATATAACAACAATAATAACAACAACAACAACAGCAGCAATAATAATAATAATAATAATAATAATAATAATAATAATTAATGTTATTTTAATAACAACAACCATAACAACAACAATAATAACAAAGAACATCTTTAACGGAAAGCATTAAAGAAAACCAATATTTTATCTTAAGCATAAAATAAAAAAAAGACAACAAAAAAATAGAATAAATAACAACAACAACAACAACAAAAGGAAAAAGAAAAAAAGAGAAAAGAAATATATATATATAAATATATATATATATATATATATATATATAAATATATTTATATAAAGCAGCAACTGGTTGTCTTGTGATTTCTAAATACATCGGAGACAGTAGCAGACAGATTTTGGAAACGAGGGATAGAGTCTTCCGGAAATTCTTAAAGATTTTGGAAATGCCGAGCTGGAAGTGTGATCCACAAGGTGAGTGAAGAAAAAGATTTTGTCACCTCATATATATATATATATATATATATATATATATATATATATATATATATATAAAAGAAGATGAAATCGAAAATGCAACTGGAGTCTTATTTTAAAAAATATATATATTTATTTGGTTCCTTTACCGGTTTTGCAGTTCTTCTGCTTTTCAAAAGTAGAGTTGAGATGGAGGAAAAATGTGTGAAAAACCACAGACCCTCCATCTCAACTCTACTTTTGAAAAGCAGAAGAACTGCGAAACCGGTAAAGGAACCAAATAAATATATATATATTTTTTAAAATAAGACTCCAGTTGCATTTTCGATTTCATCTTTTTTTCTATATACTTTCACTCGTGTAGGACACCTCGGTTATTTTTCATTTTGTAAAAAAATCCTCACTTTCTAATATATATATATATATATATATATATAACCAACCAAACAGTGAGTGTGTTCTGTTATTAATTCTAGAAATATTATTACAATATGACCCTCCCCAAGTATAACAATATATATATATATATATATATGTAGACATATATATAGATAGATAGATATGTTTCTTTATTAGCCACAGGGGCACAAAAGAAGGGGACAAATACAAAGGGGGAAGTTTACATACAATAAAAACGTGTAAAATACTATCACAAATGCAATTTAAAAGATTAGTCGATTTTCCCCAATAGGGGGAGACAGTTCATATGGGTAACACATACCCCCGAAAAAATGTCCAGCCCTCATCTCCAGGAGTACGAAGAGTTTGTACTCCTTTCCTCTCCTCCTCTTTTTCCTCAACCTACAGGCTGATATAGAGAGAAGGCCCATTCACTCGGGCCATTCTCGCCACTTTCACCCACCTTTCATAAAACTTGCTGGGGTAGAGCACTTCTCTCTCCATTCTGATTCTTCTTCCAAAGTGGTATTTGAAAAAAAGAATCAGTTGTTGGCCGGAGAGAAAGGTGTCTGACCTCAGCCCTTTCAACCTCGTCCACCATACATCCTCTTTCGCCATAGCTATCACACAAAGGAAAACCGCCTCTCCTTCGTTTTTGAAGGAGAGTGGCAGTTTGATCATGACAATGGACTCGGTGGTCAACCGGATTGGTCCCACCCGCAACAATAGTCGTTCTACATAGCCCCACAGGTCAGTGACGCCCGGGCAGTGTATGAATGCGTGTGCGACGGTTTCTTCGTTACGCACGCATCTCGGACAGATCTTTTTTGCAGGGTCCCTGCCTGGGCGCAGATAGATAGATGGATAGATATTCATTGTTCTTCATCATCTGCTGTGTTTTTTTCCATTTACTTTTCGTATATATATGTGTGTGTGTATGTATGTATGCATATATATATATATATCAACTCAATTTATTATGTCATAAAAAAGAAGTCTATATTCTCATTCAAGGAAATTTGCATATATATATATACATGTACATATGACCCAAAGATATACATACATGCAAATATGCATATATATATATATATATATATATATATATATATATATATATATATATACACATATATGTGCATATACATATATACATATATATATACACACATACATATGCCATACATATGTATATATACATATATACATATATACATATATATATATATATATATATATATATATATATATATATATATATATATATATATATATATACACACACATATGCACATACATACACACATACATTCAAACACATACACATACACATACATACAAACATACATAGACACATACACACATACATATATCATATATACACTCATAGATACACTCACATATACATACATATATATATATATCATACATACACTCATACATATATATATATATATATACATACATACATACACATATATTCACACACATTCATACATAAATGAAATGCCTTGTGGTGTTTAATAATGTCCTTTTATATACCTAATTCAAATCCCTCTGAGGTCAACATTCATCTTTTTAGGTCACAATAAAATATAACCAGTAATATACTTTAATTGATCTAACGGCTCGACCTGCTACTCCCACTCTACTGTTCCTTCCTCCTTCGGAATTGACCTGCTACTCCTGCCCCACCATACCTTCCCCCTCCACAATTACTGGCATTGTATGTGTCAATGTTAGAAATCAATACATTTAACAAGGATAAATGTCAGAATATTCATCATTTAATATATTGGCGGGCTAAATAAATACATAAATAAATAAATAAATACATAAATAAATAATTAAATAAATAAAGAAATAATTAATTAAATAAAAACAACCTCACAATTAATTGACCTCATATCACTACAATTGATTAAATCAAATCAGAATATATACATGGGAACGTGCAAGACTTAGTGGTTAAAGTGTCGGGCTTACAATTATGAGGTTGTGAGTTCGATTCTCAGACCAGGTGAGGTGTTGTGTCCTTGAGCAAGACACTTTATTTCACGTTGCTCCAGTTCACTCAGCTGTAGAAATGTGTTACGATGTCGCTGGTGCCAAGCTGTATCAGCCATTGCCTTTCCCTTGGACTACATCATATATAGAGTATATATAGAGAGTATATAGTGTGTATATAGAGTATATAGTGTATATATAGAGTATATAGTGTATATATAGAGTATATAGTGTATATATAGAGTATATAGTGTATATATAGAGAGTATATAGTGTGTATATAGAGTATATAGTGTATATATAGAGAGTATATAGTGTGTATATAGAGTATATAGTGTATATATAGAGTATATAGTGTATATATAGAGTATATAGTGTATATATAGAGTATATAGTGTATATATAGAGAGTATATAGTGTGTATATAGAGTATATAGTGTATATATAGAGAGTATATAGTGTATATATATAGAGTATATAGTGTGTATATAGAGTATAGAGTGTATATATATAGAGAGTATATAGTGTGTATATAGAGTATATAGTGTATATATAGAGTATATAGTGTATATATAGAGTATATAGTGTATATATAGAGTATATAGTGTATATATAGAGAGTATATAGTGTGTATATAGAGTATATAGTGTGTATATAGAGAGTATATAGTGTATATATAGAGAGTATATAGTGTATATATATATATAGTATAGAGTGTATATATAGAGAGTATAGAGTGTATATATAAAGTATATAGTGTATATATAGAGAGTATAGAGTGTATATATATAGAGTATATAGTGTATATATATATAGAGTATAGAGTGTATATATAGAGTATAGAGTGTATATATAGAGAATATAGAATGTATATATATAGAGTATATAGTGTATATATAGAGTATATAGTGTATATATATATAGAGCATAGAGTGTATATATAGAGTATAGAGTGTATATATAGAGAATATAGAATGTATATATATAGAGTATATAGTGTATATATAGAGTATATAGTGTATATATAGAGTATAGAGTGTATATATAGAGTATAGAGTGTATATATAGAGAGTATAGAGTGTTTATATAGAGTATAGAGTGTAAATATAGAGTATAGAGTGTGTATATAAGAGTATATAGTGTATATATAGAGTATAGAGTGTATATATAGAGTATAGAGTGTATATGTAGAGAGTATAGAGTGTATATATAGAGTATAGAGTGTATATATAGAGTATAGAGTGTATATATAGAGTATATAGTGTATATATAGAGTATAGAGTGTATATATAGAGTATAGAGTGTATATATAGAGTATAGAGTGTATATATAGAGTATAGAGTGTATATATATATAGAGTATAGAGTGTATATTTAGAGTATAGAGTGTATATTTAGAGTATAGAGTGTATATATAGAGTATAGAGTGTATATATAGAGTATAGAGTGTATATATAGAGTATATAGTGTATATATATATAGAGTATATAGTGAATATATAGAGTATAGAGTGTATATATAGAGTATAGTGTGTATATATAGAGTATATAGTGAATATATAATGTGTATATGGTGTGTGTATATAAGATGTTACATCATGGGTGCCAAGCTGTATCGACCATTGCCTTTCCCTTGGGCAACATCGGAGGTATGGAGAGGGGAGGCTGGTAAACATGAGTGACTGTTGGTCTCCCACAAACAACTTTGTCCGGACTTGGGCCTCGGAGGGAAACTTTCTAGGTGAAAATACCATGGTCATTTGTGACCAAACGGGGTCTTGACCCTTTATATACACACACATATACATACACATACACACATATACATACACATACACACACACACACATATATATATGCATGTGTGTGTCTACAGATTACTTGTTACAAACACGATTCATTCAGGGCGAAACAGATTAAATCTTTAGTCTGTCCGGGAGATGAAATGGTTATTGATATATGGTATGTCTGAGAAATCTTGTAAAATCCCATATGATTCAGGTTGAATGATATATAACATTTGTGGTGTAATCTACCCTCGTAATTTTAGACACGAGTTTACTGTATTTACTTCTACACATATTAATATATATATATATTAATATATATATATATTAATATATATATATATCACCCACGTGAAGCGCCAACCCAGAGACCCTCCCCTACGAGTGTCGACAAATGCCCAAAACTCCGAGTTGGTACCATCAATGTAGGCTCAATGAAAGGAAGAGCAGGAGAAATCGTAGAAATGCTAGAGCGAAAGGAAGTTGATGTATGCTGTGTGCAAGAGACTAGATGGAGAGGAGGGTCTGCTAGAGTCCTTGTAGGAAAAGGCCAGTGCTACAAATTTTTCTGGGTGGGAAATGACGATGGGATGGGTGGTGTAGGTATACTATTAGCTGACAAGTGGGTAGATAAAGTAATCTCAGTGTACAGGGTAAATGCAAGAATCATTAAACTCAGACTAGTCCTGAATAAGACAATTACCACAATAATATCAGCTTACGCACCCCAATCGGGGCTGCCAGACGAACTTAAGGATAGGTTTTACGAGTCCCTAATACACACTACTGCTCTAACAGACGACAAGGACTTCCTAATCATTGCAGGAGATTTTAACGGACACGTAGGTAAACACTGCGACGGCTTCAATAGAGTACATGGAGGCCATGGAGTTGGCACAAGGAATGAGGAAGGATTCAGACTTCTAGAATTCTGCGACGCCAATGACATGTCGATATGTAACACAAACTTTAAAAAACCCGACAACCACCTGATCACCTATAGATCAGGGGAGCACTCTAGTCAGTTAGATTTTATCCTCATCAGAGGACGTGACAGATGGACGGTCGTAAACACAAAAGCCTTCCCTAGTGAGGAATGTACATCCCAACATAGCTTAGTTGTCAGCGACCTCACGGTCAGAACTAGACGAGCCCTGAAACAGAGGCCAACCTGGAGAAGAAAGATCTGGAAGCTGAAAGTCCCCTCAACCAGTAACAGATTTAAAGATATTTTACTCAACGCCTACGACAGTAAAGAAGAACAGATAGAGACATTTAACGTAGAAGAGAACTGGGAGTTCCTAAAAAATAACTTACTAGAGGCGACGGATGAGGTTTGTGGCTGGAGTAAGACCTCAAGCAGGAGGAGAGTGACTTGGTGGTGGAACAATAAGGTAGATGAAGCAGTCAAGGCCAAGAGACAGGCATGGAAAGAATGGAAGAACGGGGGGAGCAGGGTACATTACATAGAGACCAAGAGGGAAGCTAGGCGACAAGTATACTTAGCTAGGAGGGAAGCAGAGGATAGAAAATTCAAGCATGTTTTACAACGTGAGGACCAGAAACAGGAGGTATTCAAGATTGCGAGGCAGTGTGTCAGAGATAGTTGTGATGTCATTGGAGAGAAGTGTATCCGGAATGATAAAGGTGAGCTTGCCCTCACAAGTGCTGAGAAGAAAGATGCATGGAAGAGTCATTATGATAGATTACTAAATGAGGAGAATGCATGGGAAGAAGAGACCCTACCCCACGTAGACCCTATAGAGGGACCAGCAGTACAAGTCAGCGGCAGCGTAGTAAGTAAGGCAATCAGAGATATGAAGATAGGGAAGGCAACCGGTCCATCGGGTATAGCTGCCGAGATGCTGAAGGCATCTGGGTCTGTAGGTCACACTATAACCACACGTATCGTTAACCAGGTAATACTAGAGGGGGCCATACCAAAAGATTGGTGCAGTAGCATCATTGTCAACTGCTACAAAGGTAAAGGCGATGCACTAGATAGAGGAAACTATAGAGGTATAAAGTTGATGGACCAGGTCATGAAAGTAACAGAAAGAGTTATAGCACAGCTGATTAGGGACCGGGTGAATATAGACGAGATGCAATTTGGGTTTGTTCCAGGGAAAGGCACCACTGATGCGCTCTTCCTTGTGAGGCAATTACAGGAAAAGTACCTAGCTAAAAGTAAGCCACTCTACTTGGCATTTGTCGACCTTGAGAAAGCCTTTGACAGAGTTCCACGTGCAGTAATCTGGTGGGCTCTTAGAAAACTAGGAGTAGATGAATGGCTTGTGAAAGCGGTACAAGCCATGTATAGGGGAGCAGTCAGCAAAGTTAGGATTGGCAATGAGTATAGCGAGGAATTTAGCGTACAGGTTGGGGTCCACCAGGGCTCTGTTCTTAGCCCTCTCCTGTTCATCATAGTCCTGCAGGCAATAACGGAGGAGTTTAAGACCGGATGCCCATGGGAACTCCTGTATGCTGATGACCTCGCACTCATAGCTGAATCTATGGTAGAACTAGAGAATAAATTCCAAACCTGGAAGCAGGGACTAGAGAGAAAGGGCCTCAAAGTCAACATGACAAAGACTAAGGTCCTTATAAGTAGACGAGAAAACAGAACCCAGATCCCCTCAGGGAAATGGCCTTGCTCAGTATGTAGGAAAGGTGTAGGTAGGAACTCCATTCTCTGCCCCAAATGCAAACAATGGGTACACAAGAGATGTAGCGGGATCTCAGGAAGCTTAATTAAGAATGTAGGATTCACATGCAGCAGCTGTGCTGAAACAGCAAGCAAACAGCCACAGGAAACAAGTACCACCAATCTCTGGGAGGGCCCTGTAGAAACAGTAGACAGCTTCTGCTACCTAGGTGACCGAATTAGCAACGGAGGTGGGTGCTCAGAAAGTACAATAACTAGGGTAAGAACGGGATGGAAGAAGTTTAGGGAACTACTACCACTGCTAGCTGCAAAAGGCTTCTCCCTCAGAATGAAAGGCAGACTGTATGATGCGTGTATCCGAACAGCGATGTTGCATGGTAGTGAGACCTGGGCGCTGAAGGTGGAAGACTTACGTAGATTAGAGAGAAACGAAGCCTGCATGCTCCGATGGATGTGTAACAGTAATATACGTGAACGACAAAGCATAAATGAATTGAGAGAGAGACTGAGCATAAGAGGAATCAAATGCTGCGTGCAGGAGAGGCGGTTACGCTGGTATGGACATGTGATGCGTATGAAGGATGACAGCTGCATAAAAAGGTGCAGAGCACTAGAAGTTGATGGAAACCGCGGAGTGGGGAGACCCAAGATGACTTGGGATGAGGTGATAAAAGCCGACCTTACCCAACTACACCTCTCAAAGTCAATGACACACGACCGTGACTTCTGGCGTCACGCAGTAATACAGGGTACCCGACCTCCCATGGGTACATGCTGAAGCATATAAACAATATGCCCCCCCCCCCCACCGCAAGGTGGTCGTGGAGGTGCCACGGCAAAAAAGCACCCAGCCCACACTGTAAAGTGGACGTGTAGGCGCCACGAAAAAGCACCCAGCACTCACTGTAAATGAGGTTGGTGTTAGGAAGGGCATCCAGCTGTAGAAATCAAGCCAGATCAGTTCCTGTATGAGCAAGGCATGGTCAGCCGACCAGACACTGCCCACAACAGGACAACCCGTCTAACCCATGCTAGCGTGGAAGAACGGACGTAAAACGGTGATGATGATGATGATGATATATATATATATATATATATATATATATATATATATAGAAAGATTTGAATGGATACAGTTTAGTTGAAAGGAATTTATTGACACGTGTTTCTATAACAGTTACATAACCTAAAACAGCTATCTACAAACTTTTAGTTATGCAGACATTCAATATTTCAATGTTATTATTTACTGTCATTTTATCAGAATAATATTACTGAGGACCTATTTAGTTTTTATAGAGAATATTAGGAGGGAGGGGTGAAGTTGTTAGAAGAATAGTTGAAGGAGTGGTTTTTCGATAGCAGTGAGAATTCTTGGTGGCAGTGAGTAATATATATATATATATAAACTATGGTTCTGCTGTGAGATGGGCCAGACTCCAAAACTGTGATTCTGTTGTGAGATGGGTTCAGCACAGCTAGCTGGCCTGTCCCTTCTCATGACAGAGCCATCCAGTCCCACACTGTAAATGTGGTTGGTGTTAGGAAGGGCATCCAGCTGTAAAATACCTGGCCAAATTTACAATCCTCACCGGAGCAAGGTGTGGCATGGTCAACCCTGGGTAGCATGGACAACCTGTCTAACCCTTACAAGCATAGAAGAATTGACGATAAATGGAAATGATGATGATGATGATGCTATATATATATATATATATATATATATATATATATATATATATATATATATCCAAGGAGTGTAACTTGGAGTTACTGTAGGTTCACTCAGGTGAGCACTCGATGTTTAGGTTCACTTCTGAGTCAAGGTGTAGAGCTAGACATACTTTACTATATATATATATATATATATATATATATATATGTGTGTCTGTAACTTGGGAAGATTCTTCAAGGAAACCCTATGCGATGAGCAGCTACCACAAAAAACTACACAACTCGCTACCTAATCTCACTGAATCGCTGAAACCATCTCTTCAAGGCCACATTGAGTTTTAACAATGTTATCGGCCCCAGCATAAACAGGTGGATACCTATATAAGAACTATATATTAAGTAACTATCTTTGCAGTGAAATAATTAATAATCAAAGTAAATCCTTGAAATTATTTGGTAATTAATTCAAACAGAGAGTATTTCTTTACAAGTTAAGTCTAAACATTTATTGTAAAATAAATATAAAATGTAAAGGAATAATTTCTTTGATAAAAACCAAAATATTGAATGTTTGGAATATTTTAGTTGTAGGCATGGTTGAGTGGATGCTGTGTTGGCTTCACATCCACATGGTTTCAGAGTCCCACCGTGGGGCACCTTAAACAAGTGTCTGCTGCTGTAGTTTTGTATTGATCAATGATTTATGGGGGAAATTTAGTAGACAGAATCTGTGTGGAAAACCATCATATGTGTATATGTATGTGTGTGTGTTTGTGTGTTCTTACATATATATATATGTGTGTGTGTGTGTGTGTCCTTGTGTCTGGATGTATCTATGTGTGTGTCCTTATGTCTGGATGTATATATATATATATATATATGTGTATGTGTGTGTTTGTATCTGTGTGTGATTGCATGTGTGTATGTGTGTGTGTGTGTGCATGCATATATGTGTGTGTGTTTATGTTTGTGTATATAACAAAAGAGAAGAAATCAGCTGTTTTCAGATCTGAAGAGGGACTGGCCTCCTCCAGGTTTTTAATATGCCCAAGAAACACCATATGTTTTACTAAGTGGCCCCTACATACCCATCAACCTGGAGAGGGGTGGCCTACCCCCAGATTTAAATTGCCCAAGGTACACTATATGCTACTACAGTGCCCCCTACAACTCTGTAAAGTGGTTCACATTAGAAAGGGCCTCCAGTTACAGAATCCATGTCAACACCTGGTACATATTTAACCCTTTAGCATTTAAACCGGCCATATCCAGCCAGATTCCTCTCATCTCTTTCTCTTCAAACTGGCTGTAACCGGCTGCTCATACTTATGTTAACGTATTGTTCTCAAAATAAATAATATAAAAAATGTCATAGATTTGATATTATGTGAAATAATTAGGTGAAGTAAAGCCTTTATGATGGAAATATAATAGTATATATAGAGTAATCATCATCATCATCACCGTTTCACGTCCATTCTTCCACGCTAGCATGGGTTAGACGGGTTGTCCTGTTGTCAATGTTAAAGGGTTAAGTGAAATGTGACACACCTCAGGATAAATCTTCGGAGGTGTGTATGTGTCTGAGGGAGTGACTGGGTGTGGGAGGGGGTTTATATTGAATATATTACACGGTTTATTTTTATTGTGTTCAGCATTGCCTCCCACCCAGTAAAGTAAAATAATATGTAATATGTATGTTACACATCTAATCCATACACATACACCTATATATATTTATATATCTATCTATATATATATATATATATAAAAGTAGCGAAACAAACGGTTATTAAACAATTTTCTAAATAAATTAAAAAATGATTAAATAATCACCTGTTCAGATGCTGTTACCGACGGTTTCATCATTCCGAAAGATTGGAAATCCAACGAATTTCCAATTGCGTGTGTGTCACTTTAACGGCTTGACCGCATGCGTTGGGCAGGGAGCATAATATTTACTTGCTATACCTTATAGCGTGGAAATAGGGCTGTCTGAAGATTCATTTCTTTCCATTGGAAATTCGTTGGATTTCCAATCTTTCGGAATGATGAAACCGTCGGTAACAGCATCTGAACAGGTGATTATTTAATCATTTTTTAATTTATTTAGAAAATTGTTTAATAACCGTTTGTTTCGCTACTTTTATATTGTTCTGGTATCTCGAATTAGTGCCATTGAACCACATGTATTATAAACAACTTGAATATTTCTACAAGTACATTGTACCTGTTGAGGTATCCATCCACTTCTATAATATATATATATATATATATATATATACATATATATACATATATATATATATATATATATATATATATATATATATATATATATACACACATATATATTTATATATATATATGTATATATATATATATATATATATATATACATATATATATATATATATATATGTATATATATATATATATATATATATACATATATATATATATATATATATATATATATATATATATATATATGTATATATATATATATATATATATACACAGACATCATACACACACGTACTGACACACACACACACACATATATACACCAACAGCAGCACCACCATCACCTGTAGCAGCTGTACCACCACCACCACCACCACCACCACCACCACCACCACCACCACCACCACCACCACCATCACCCCACCACCACTGCCACCACCACCACCATCATCATCATCATCAATAACAACAGTAAGTTGTTATGTTGTCATCTAATGTCAGATGAGATTAAACAGAGTTGTGGCACAGGATTATCTCATTGGATGTGTTGAATAATCCTTAGAGATAACATAATAGACTAGCATCATCATCATCATCATCAACATCACCATCCTCCACATCCTCCTCACCAAAGCCGAGTATCTGACTCTCTGCCGATTGTTTCAATACAAATAATTGTTTCTACTTTTTGGCACAAGGCCAGCAATTACCCCAGTGCATTACTGGTATTTTATTTTATCGACCCTGTAAGGGTGAAAGGCAAAGTTAACCTCGGTGGGGTTTGAACTCAGACCCTAAAGGGCCATAACTCTATGCTGCTAAGCATGGCGTCCGAGCCTCTACTGATACTCAAGGAGTCAATCATTTCCAAAGTAACCTTGTTTGTTTTTCTATATGACAGTAATTTATTCTCCCAATCAAGGTAGCCTTGTTATCACCTACCAGGTAAGGTTTATTCTTCTGATGAAAGCCTGTTGTAGAAACAGAAACAATATTTTATTTAAGATATAATGTCACTTAACATGATTATCTGTTGATCACCTGTCAACAGGTGTTTACACAACATAGTCACCTAATTTCTCAAATGAAAACTCATTTAGCAGAATTAATCACCTGTGAGGGAATCAGGTAAAATGGTTTACCCTAACCAGTTGATCACTTTAGTCATTTTCTGACACCAGCGCAATACAACCTACAGAAACGCACTTCCATAATTTGTCAGTAATTCTAGTTGTGTGCTGCCACTAATATTTATAAATAGTAAATAGTGTTTAGTCTGTTGTTGGTTAGTGTCAGGTCAACTCTGATTCACAAAGGTCAGCTCTGATTCACTAAGGTCAACACTGATTCACTGAACCTATCATATAGTGTATAGCTAGTTGTTGGCTAGTGTCAGCTCAACCCTGATTCACTAAACCTATGATCAAAAGTGTTTAACCAGTTGTTGGTTAGTCTCAGGTCAACCCTGATTCACTAAATCTCCAATCAAAAGCATTCTACCCATGACCATCTCATATTTTATTCTGGCATTTCATATCTAATACTATGTTATCCAGTACAGCCTTAGATACTAGCTTCTTTAATACAGTAGGATAGAAGTTAAGAGTAAGTTGGTTGTTGTTTCTAGCAGTTAGTGTGGTTGCTGTAATTGAGAATGGCAACAGTCAAAAGAATAAAATGTCAACTTTTGTCCGAAAGGTCAAATCTTTCCTTTCTCATGACTGGCGGTAGCTGACTTTTTAGAATAATGGTAATACTTCACTTTAACTCTTCTGATACTGGCTGAAACTGCCTGGTACTGGCTGAGACTGCTTGAAACTGGTCAATGTTGCTTGAAACTAGCTGAAACTGCTTGAAACTGGTCGAGACTGCCTGGAACTGGCTGAGACTGCCTGAAACTGATTGAAACTAGTTGATATTGCTTGAAACTGGCTAAAACTGCTTGAAACTGGCTGAGACTGCCTGAAACTGGCTGAGACTGCCTGAAACTGGTTGATGTTGTTTGAAACTGGCTGAGATTACTTGAAACTGGCTGAAACTGACTGATGTTGCTTGAAACCGGCTGAAACTGCCTGAAACTGCTCAAAACCACCTCTGCTTCTATGATACAATGCTGTTTATTTTAAAACGTCCCTATGACTTCATCAGGAGTGGTGAGTCCATACTTACAAGGATCAGGGTTAATCATTGTGTTACAATATTTCTAATGAAATACACTTTCTAAGTTTTGCAATCAACTTTGAAAGAAAGAACAAATTTGGAAGAATTTGAAATAAATTACTTAACCTTTTCATCAGTAAGTTGATATTTAGAAAATTACTTAATCAAAACTTGAAAAATAAAACCATGATGGAAGGTTTTAAATGTTTTAAAAGTATAAACATTTTAAAATGAACAGTTTTGTATGATGAATCTAGTTTGGTTTCTGACAGTTTTGGGTATCAAAAGGGTCAATGATAGCATTGTATGTGAGATCTTCATTATCACTTCCTCTTCATTATCACAGCAGGCTGTACAATAACTGTTGCTTCTACCACCACCACCCCATCCCCGCCCACTTCCTCTACCATCCAGGGCATCCAAAATTCTACATTTCCTCAATGATTTGATAATCATGTCAGTTTTTATTTCCTTCCACAAGAATAATGATCCACTCACAGGTCATACTGCCTCTACACCACACCACACTACACCACACTACACTACACTACATCACACTACACCACACCACACCACACTACACCACACCACACTACACCACACCACACCACACCACACTACAGCACACTACACCACACCACACCACACTATACCACACCACACTACACCACACCATACTACACCACACTACACCACATTACACTACACCACACCACACTACACCACACCACATCGCACCACACCACACTACACCTCACCACACCACACTAGACTACACCACACCACACCACATCACACCACACCAGACCAGACCACACCACACTACACCTCACCACACCACACTACACGACGCTACAACACACCACACCACACTACAACACACCACACTACATTACACTACACCATAACACACCACACTACACCACACCACACCACACCACACCACACCACACCACACCACACTACAGCACACCACACTACAACACACCACCACACTACACCACACCAGACCACACCATACCATACCACACCACACCACACCACACCACGCTACAACATACTACATTACACCATACCATACCACACCGTATTTAATTTAGCTCTATAGAACCTCACATACTATAGTAACACTATATAATTTAATACGTAGCTCTATAGAACCTCACATACTATATACTAACACTCTATATAAATGAGAAATCCAAGGATTAGATCAATGTTGTCTTGTTTGCTATTTTTTCTGATCTTTCTATCAATGAACGTGAAAAACACTTTGTTATAAACTGTCCTAGTTACCTGTGTTAACCATTTACCTGAGTTCCATGTTGTGGAAAGATGAGTGGAAGGAAATGGATGGGGGTCAGGTGGTGGTGGCGGCAGTGGTGGTGGTGGTGGTGGTGGTTGTGGTGGTTGTGGTGGCGGTAGTGATAGTGGTATTGGTGGTGGTAGTGGTGGTGGGGCGGTCATGGTGGTGGTGGCGGTAGTGGTGGTGGTGGTGGTGGTGGGGGTGGTAGTGATAGTGGTATTGGTGGTGGTATTGGTGGTGGGGCGGTCATGGTGGTGGTGGCGGTAGTGATGGTGGTAGTGGTGGCGGTAGTGGGGTGTGTGGTGGTAGTGGGGGGGGGGGGGGGGGGTAGTGATAGTGGTATTGGTGGTGGTAGTGATGGTGATAGTGGTGGTGGTGGTGATAGTGGTAGTGGGGGTGGCGGTAGTGATAGTGGTGGTGGTGGTGATAGTGGTGGTGGGGGCAGTGGGGGTGGCGGTAGTGATGGTGGTAGTGGTGGTGGTAGTGGTGGTGGTGGTGGTGGTAGTGGTGGTGGGGGTGGGGGTGCTGGAACATTAAGTAATTATCACATTTGATGGCAAAAAAACCCAACAGATTTATAAATAACAGTTTGATGTGATGGTGGTATGGTAGTAGTAGTAGTAGTAGTAGTAGTAGTAGTGGCAGTGGTGGTGGTGGTGGTAGTGGTGGTGGTAGTATGGTAGTAGTAGTAGTAGTAGTAGTGGTAGTGGTGGTGGCAGTGGTGGTGGTGGTATGGTAGTAGTAGTAGTAGTAGTAGTATTAGTGTTGGTGGTGGTGGTGGTGGTGGTATGGTAGTAGTAGCAGTAGTAATAGTGGTAGAAGGAGGAGGAAGAAAGAACAAAAACAAAAGAGAAATGAGAAGAAAAAAGACAGCAAAAAATATTAAAATCTAAAATTCCCCCCCCCCCCAAAAAAAACCCCATAAAGAATATAAAATAAACACACAAACACACACGCATATATATACATACATACAGAAACACACACATATATATACACACATACAGAAACACACATACACATAGACACACAACAACAACAACAAAACAAAACAGAATAATAAACAGTGATTGCATTAGTAGCATTAATATATATATATATATGTATATATATACATATATATATATATATATATATATACATATATATATATATATATATATATATATATATATATATATATACATATATATATTTATATATATATGTATATATATATATATGTATATATATATATATATATATATATATATATATATATATATATATATATATATATATATATATATATATATATAACGAAGGAAATGTGGTAAGGAACCAGGTGAACCATAACGCACCAAAGTACTCAATACTTAGGGTAGTAGAGTGGGTAATAGGAACGAGTATATATATATATATAATATATATATACAATATAATTGGAAATTAGTAAAATCGAATCTCTGGCGGTTTGCAAGTAAATTCGGCCTACCTATATGAAATGATGAGTTAGCAAAGCACTCGATAAGGTAGGGCCTCAGAGTAATAACATGCGTTTAAATAGCTTGACAAATCGAACATTGTGGTAGGCGAAACTAACACACAATACATACCAAAGTAACGATAGAACTAATCAGGTTGAGAAAAATACACCTGGACAAATCAAACGATCAATCGTTTAAAGTGTTTCTTTGAATCCAAAATCAAATATCAGACTTACGTGTCTGGCAAGCTCGTGGTATTGGTGATCGAACGGAGGATTCAGTTTTTCGTTCTACCCAGAACTGAAGTGATAAGCTATATGTTGCTGCTACATGCGGCGTATCGTATCTATAGCTGTCACGTGTTAATTCCGGCAAGGGAAATAACCCCAGGTTTTTGGCGGGTCATTCAAAATGTTAGACATATATATATATATATATAGAAGTAGTTACACAACAGTTAGTTCACCATACCGAGAACAATTGTTTCACCTTCGCGGATGTTCAGCTCGGGATGTGTATATATATATATATATCATGCTCCGTCTAACCCATGCTAGCATGGAAAATGGACGTTAAACAAAGATGATGATGATGATGATGTATATTTATATATATATATGTATATATATGTATATTTCTAATTGATATGTATATATATATATACACATATACATATATATATTTCTAATTGATATGTATATATATATATATACATATATACATATATATATATATACACACACATATATATATATATATATATATATGTATATATGTATATATATATATATGTTTAGATATATATATACATGTATATATACATACATAAATAAATGCATGCATTCCTACACATGTACATACATACACACACACATATATATATATATATATATATATATATATATATATATATATATATATATATATATATATCAACTAGAAATTGATTGACATATCATTTCATCATCATCATTTCATTTTACGTCCACTTTTCCCTGCTTGCAAGGGTGGGACGGGAACTGATTCAACCTTGATTTCTACAGCTGGATGCCCTTCCTAACACCAACCTCATTTACAGTGAGTGCTGGGTGCTTTTTTGCCGTGGCACCTCCACGACCACTTTTCAGTGGAATGATTTGGACCCCGGTCCCTATCATCTCATTTCTACAGCCAAGTAAACTGGAGCAATGTGAAATAAAGTGTCTTGCTCAAGGAAACAACACATCACCCGATCTGAGAATTGAACTCACAACCTTTCGATTGCAAGACCAATGCTCTAACCACTAAGCCATGTGCCCCCTATATATACATATATATATCTAAAATAAACATATGAAACAATCACAGGGAATAATTTGTAAAAGTGTGTAAGCACACATAGCTAGGTAGGTAACTAATTAAAGTTTAACTAGAACTTTAAATATAGATACCTTATAAATTTATTAATCTTCCTTGTATATATTTCATTAAAGAAATATATTTCACCATCAATCGATTGGTAAACCACAGTAGCCAAATCACGGATTTTCAACAAGGGAGAAGATTTAACTATCTGTGCTGCTAGTCATTCGCAGATTTGAATTTGCTGTATAACCAAATAATATTTAAAGTTCTAGTTAAACTTTAATTAGTTACCTACCTAGTTATGTGTGCTTACACACTTTTACAAATTATTCCCTGTGATTGTTTCATATGTTTATTTTAGATGAGCTCTTGCTGTTTCACTAACAACTAATTCCACCACTGCTACCACTGACACCACCACCACAAACCCACCACCAATACCACCACCATAACTACCGACACCACCACCACAACCATCATCACCACCATAACCACAACCCCCACCACCAATACCACCACCATAACTACCCCCCCCCCCCACACACAACTACCCCCCCCCCCATCATAATCATCATTACTATTTTTTAAACATTTGTTTTACCCAGTTGGCACGAGTTGATTAAAGGTGTACCAGGTGAAACATAATCATCAGTAAATAATCAACAGATAATTAGTGGAGACTCATTAGTAAATTATTTTATTTATAATTAATTATATACAGAGCAGTGTTTGGTAAACAATTACATAGTTCCAGGTAGAGACTACGTCTTTAGAAATAACTAGTGGAGCAGTGCCATACAGCAGTAGGGAGGAAAATAGTAACATTTTGGGGAGGAATCCAAGATTGGTATGTCATATACCAGGGTTTGTATGTCATATATACCAGGGTTGGTATGTCATATATACCAGGGTTGGTATGTCATATATACCAGGGTTGGTATGTCATATATACCAGGGTTGGTATGTCATATATACCAGGATTGGTATGTCATATATACCAGGGTTGGTATGTCATATATACCAGGGCTGGTATGTCATATATACCAGGGTTGGTATGTCATATATACCAGGATTGGTATGTCATATATACCAGGGTTGGTATGTCATATATACCAGGGTTGGTATGTCATATATACCAGGGTTGGTATGTCATATATACCAGGATTGGTATGTCATATATACCAGGGTTGGTATGTCATATATACCAGGGTTGGTATGTCATATATACCAGGGTTGGTATGTCATATATACCAGGGTTGGTATGTCATATATACCAGGGTTGGTATGTCATATATACCAGGGTTGGTATGTCATATATACCAGGGTTGGTATGTCATATATACCAGGGCTGGTATGTCATATATATCAGGGTTGGTATGTCATATATACCAGGATTGGTATGTCATGTATACCAGGGTTGGTATGTCATATATACCAGGGTTGGTATGTCATATATACCAGGGTTGGTATGTCATATATACCAAGGTTGGTATGTCATATATACCAGGGCTGGTATGTCATATATACCAGGATTGGTATACCATATATACCAGGATTGGTATACCATATATACCAGGGTTGGTATGTCATATATACCAGGGTTGGTATACCATATATACCAGGTTTGGTATACCATATATACCCGGATTCCTGGAGTCCAAGATTGGTATGTCATATATACAGCATTCGTATCATTACCACCCCACCCCCACCCCTCCCGCCAAGCAGTTTCAGGCAGTTTCAACCACTTTCAGGCAGTTTTGTTATCAAAGAGAATTAAACCAAACAGCAGAGAAGAAGGCTTTTCAGAAATTATCAAAGATTCTCTTCATGTTTTATCAACTGCCACACACACTCTCAGGGCCTTCAATAGAAATTTTGCATGGCGGTACAAGACCCCTTTGTAGGCCCGAAGCGGGCAAAGATTTTTCTCAAAATGGATATTGCATGGTTGCTGTGTGGCCTTCTTAGCTCTTGGGCTCCCCGGAACAAAATACCAGCTGGACAGCCCACCCTTCTCTCATAAGCCCTGGCCACACTATCAAGGCCATGACAGTAGAATACAAACAAGGTATTCTAAATTAGTATCAAACTAGATATTTTTATTTTAGTCATCTCCTACCAAGTTGTTTTAATTAGAGAAGAAGCTACTGTTTTCCTGTCACCTACTTCTAAAGACATTATTTTTTCTTCCCCATTCTCATGTTTTTATTTCACTCAAATCTCATGTTTGTTTTTTTCCCTGGAGATCTGATTATTTATATTATTTTGATTTATTTTATCAATTTTTTTTATATTTCATTTTTAATTTTATCATAAATTTTACTTTATATATTATTTTTTATTTTGTATTTTATTTTTTATTTTATATATTATTTTTTATTTTATCCTCAATTTTATTTTTTATTTTATTTTGCTATTTATTAGTTATTTTCCCATTTAAATATGTTTTGTATTATTTTTTCTTCCTGCTGTGTATGTCATTTATATAATCTTCTAGTTTTGTCTGTCTTCAGTTGTTACTTCCAGGAACCATTTTATACAATTAGGTTTCATGTAAGCTTAACCTAGAAACATACATACGCTTGTATACATGTTTTTCTCTGTGTGTATGTATGTATACAT
>OZ024749.1:52739475-52756975 GCA_964016885.1 Eledone cirrhosa | reverse complement strand
TGGTATTTTTTAATATTTTTTTTAATTTATTTATTTCGATATTGATTCAACTACTGCAACAATCCTCTCCAATTCATAGTTTTTTTCTTTTTCCTTTTGCTGCTGTCAACATTGATAGAAATTATAAAATTATTCCGACTAAAATAATCTCACCATTATTGCATCTCTTGAATTACAAAGAAACCAAGCCTGGAGCGTGGCACAAAAATACACTAAAATATATATTTAGAATTTGTTCACATTTGGAAGATTTATGATAAGTATATAATTAGAACTTATATATATATTTTATGTCAAATCAATTTTTGATCAATCAATAAATTAGTACTTTGTAATCTGTTAGATTTAGATATTTTACTTTTTAACAATCAGTGAAGTAGAAAAAATACATCTGAATCTCAAAAGAGAGTAGAGATAGATATATAGATATATAAGACTAAATGTCAGGCATAAAAGCAAAGTGTAGCTCAATGCTAATTCATATATATATATATATATATAACGAAGAAAGTGTGGTAAGGAACCAGGTGGACCATAACGCAGCAGAGTACTCAATACTTAGTGTAGTAGAGTGGGTGATAGGAAAAAAGACAGGACCCCGACTGCTGAGCTCCGGTCGTTTCAACAGCTAGATCTGAACTGATCTAGTTGTCGAAACGACCAGAGCTCAGCCGTCGGGTCCTGACTTTTTTCCTATATATATATATATATATATATATATACTGTATATATATATATATATAATTAGAAAGTGAACAACACAATATATAACTTCTCCATTACCAAATGTTTCAGGACTCTAGACAATATTGACATATGTCTAGTTCGCTCTATACATAGAGCACTCTTTTTTTCCTTTGCTTTTTCTTCGGAAATACTTAACAAATATATATATATATGTCTGTGTGCAAAAAAGAAAATAGAAACAACAAAGCAAACAACACAGTACAAGGAAAAAAATATATCAGTTTAATGCTTGATATAGTTGGAAAAGAGTCTTAAAGTTTCGGACATTGGTCTTTCGTCAGAAGAAAAAGAATGAGAAATAAAATATGAAATAGAAAAATAGAGAGTGAGAAGAAGAGGAAGGAACTGAAAAATGTATGTGTGATTTCCTCAATGACTGTGTTTACGTTTGTGTCTGAGGTGAATAATTTAGCAATTTCACTCAACCAAAAGCAATCAATAAAATAAGTGCCAAACTTGAAAAAATAGATTCAGGGTTCAACTGATATCAAATTTAAAAAAAAAACTGGAATTTCGCAGCTGAGTGAAGACAAATGTCCCTCTTTGAGTACAGAGAACATTAATTGCAAAGGGCAGCTAAAATTTCGACAACTGCCATCATATTTTTTATTAGAAGACAACTTAATAAAGTTGGACAACTAAAATTTCCACAAATACCTCAATATTTCATAGGAAAGCAGCTTAATAAAGTTGTACAGGACAGTTAAAATTTCCACACCCGTCGCCATATTTTATAGGAAAGCTGCTTATGAAAGTTTTGTGTTTCTTTACATTGTTTATGTTATTGTTGCTTATGGAGAGCTTTCTCTTTCGTGTCTTTAATTCTTAGTTTATATTTAGCCATTTTATGACCCTATTTCTAACAAAAATACATTACATATATATATATATATATGTTTCAACTCATTTAAAAAAGAATCAGGAATTTGGAAGGCGTTTATAGAATATTTGAGTTCTACATTGTTTAGTTGTCATTAGGAGCACAATTTCACAGAAAGTTCTTTCTTAGATATAACCTTTGAAAGTAGGTTTAAATCTAAATGCAACTACTTCAAAATTGCTAGTTTTGTATCATAGAACTGGGGTCGTTTCTTTTTTTAAATACATTATTTCAAAAAATATTCTGAAAAATCTTCTTGTCTTTTTTTTTGTATTTCTTTAATGATAATGATAATAATAATAAAAAATAATAATAATGAATTGGTTTCATATAAAATGGTCATATTGATTAATAATTCAGAATTTTCTGGAAGAAAATCATTTTAATCTGCCATAACTTTCATACTTGCAACATATGTGTAATGTTAATGTGAACATACTTCAGCCTGGTTCTACTGGCAATTTGCTCTCTGTAGAATCTTTTTACTTCTCAGGAAGATTTCTGGAAGACAGGTCAAGGAGGGGAAATTAAGGAAACTAATAATGATGAAAACGTAGTTGTCAAACGGTGAGACTTCTCCTGTCTATGTGCTTATTATCTCCCTTGATTTGTTTGCTCTTTTATTTATTTGCGTACTGTATGATGTAGTGTTTGCCTTTTGTTTCATGCTAACAAATCTAACTTGTGTATATATGAGAGAGCTAGACGACTATATATATATATATATGTATATATATATATATATATATATATATATATATATATATATATATATATATATATATATATATAGAGAGAGAGAGAGAGAGAGAGAGAGAGAAAGATGGAGGAAGACAGGCAGAGAGAGAGAGAGAGAACAATGTCTTCTGTTATCTGATAGAACCAAAGAAAGCAACAGAGATAATTTCAAATTCCAAATTATTTGTTCTACTTGAAAATAATATTGATTCTATTCTGAAATATACATCCTGGAATGGATTTACCATTAAGTCAACTAAACAAATATTTAGAGCATAAAGTGAAGGGAGGACACCATTTTATACATGATTAGTGGGCCAAGGGAAGAATGTGCATCATTTTATACATGTTTGGGGCACGAAGGGAAGAGGGGTAACATTTTATACATGTTTAGGGCACGAAGGGAAGAGGGTTAACATTTTATACATGTTTAAGCCATGAAGAGAAGAGGGTTAACATTTTATCCACGTTTAGGGCATCAAAGGAAGAGGGTTAACATTTTATACATGTTTAGAGCACAAAGAGAAGAGGGTTAACATTTATACATGTTTAGAGCATGAAGGGAAGAGGGTTAACATTTTATACATGACTAGGGCACCAAATGAAGAGGGTTAATATTTTATACATGTTTAGGGCATCAAGCGAAGAAGATTAAACAATTATTCGTTTATATAACGAATATGATTTATAAAAGAAACAAATCAATAAAAATTAGTCAAAAAAAATCACAATAAAATAAAAATGAAAATAAAAATAAACCAGAAGACAAGTAAACTCCCTTAGTTACATATTATACTAGTGTTGTCCCCCAATAAAATAATGTTAAGGGAAACTGAAACACAAATAGTATTATCATGAGTGATAGCGTGACTGAGGAACTGCAACAGCCAAGTGCCTTCATTGCTCTCTCCTTGATAATTCATAGAAAAATGCTTTAATAACTGTAATAATAATAATAATACAATAATAACAATAATTATTATTTCTTTATCTCGTAATAATAATAATAATTATAATAACAACAACAATTTCTTTACCTTATAAAAATAATTATAATAACACTCTTAATACAATAGTAACAATACCACCATAACCCCCACTGCACATACCCAAGGCACATGGAGCTGTGCTCAGTAATGCAGTGACAACATATAATGAAAATTATTATTAACAATTGATAATAGGGCGGTGGATTGGCAGTATCGGTAGAGGGTCGGGCGCCATGCTTTGAAGCATAGAGTTACCTCCCTTTATGATCTGAGTTCAAATCCCGCCGAGGTTAACTTTGCCTTTCATCCTTTCGGGGTCGATAAAATAAAGTACCAGTAATACACTGGGATAATTGCTGGCCTTGTGCCAAAAGTAGAAACAATTATTAAGAATTGATCAACAAGATTCCAAACACAATCCCCTTACCGAGTGAGGTGGAACTGGATCAAGGAAACAATGATTCCATTGTTGATACTATCTACAGGCTGCACATTTGATTCCTGAACTGTCGATGTATTATGATGTCCTTGAGCAAGACACTTTATTTCACATTGCTCTTCTGCCAGGAGTTGCGACTGGTAGATAGTTATAAGCAATGGAAAGACCAATGGAAACATTGTTTCCTTGGTCCAATTTGACAAGTTCCACCCCACTCTATCAATATATATAGCACTCACTGTAAATGAGGTTGGTGTTAGGAAGGGCATCCAGCTGTAGAAATCAAGTCAGAATCAGTTCCTATATGAGCAAGGCATAGTCAGCCGACTGGCTACTGCCCACAACAGGACAACCCGTGTAACCCATGCTAGCATGGAAGAACGGTGTAAAATGGTGATGATGATGATATATATATATATATGAACAATATATATATTATAACAAAATTTAATATAGAAATAGCGTCTACATGACTAGAATTGTTTCATTCGAAGGAAATCATCAGGAAAAGCTGATGATTTCCTTTGAATGAAACAGTTCTAGTCCTGTAGATGCCATTTCTATATTAAACTTTGTTGTATACACTCTACTAATGTATTGAGTACTTTACTTACTGTGGTTACCCCCGGTTGAACTCAACACACACACACACATATATATATATATACACACCATATAAAATATATAAACCTCTTTAGACTTTTTGTTCATTTTCAGTTCCAAGTGTTTCTATAAAATAACAACTCAAATATGTTTTCTTCTTTTTTTGTTCTTGTTCAATATTTTTTCAGAAATTTTTGCAATCTTCGATCAATATTTATCTTGGGACTTTTACCTGCCCTAATATAAATCTTAGATCAATATAAATTTTCTCAATTCTAGTTGTTTTTGTCTTTTTCTCCATATCAGCTTTTCAAAGCCCATTCAACTTTATGTATGTTGTCATCTGGTTCATGTTTAACACACGTCACCATTATAACATGTCTGTATATGTTAGACTAGTAACTTTATTCTTAGCTTCATCCTTTCTGTTTATCGCCACTCTCTTCATTTTCATATTTCCTTATCAACTTTAAGTGTCATACTTCTTTACATTTACATAGAATTTGGCTGGTTTTAGAGTTTGGACTTTGTTATAATCCCAAAACATCAAAACTATGTATCAAAAATACAGGTTTTTAATACAGTTCTATAGTCAAATAGGTGTATATATATATATGCATGTGTGTGCAGTGTATTTACTGTGTATATATATATATATATATATATATACTCTTTTACCTGTTATATATATATATATACTCTTTTACCTGTTTCAGCCATCCGGCTGAGGCCATATATATATATGAATGTTAAGACAGAAGTTACACAATCATATTTATTATTATACGTATTTCTGTGACACCAACATGTAGCTGTTGTGCAATTGTTACAACAGTGACCTGCACCAGTGTGATTCATCAGATATTAACACAGTTACACGGCCATGATATGTTGTTAGCTAATGCAGCTATAAGCTGTTGGCTAACACAGCCATGTTCTTCAAACTTTCAGAAACATTTGAATCAATCTGAAAATAAATTCTTGTCATTTTCCAGTTGAGGAATCACATTCAGTCCATTGGAACGTTTTAATTAATAAATATGTTAAACTATTTTAATAGTTTGAGACTCAAGAAAAAACAAAAAACAAAAGAAAACAATTATTACTGTGGCTATTTTGGTGATTATGTGAATGTCTGGTCAGTGGTTAAAATGAGAAAAATGGTCTTTATTATTGCCAACAACCTTCTTTTCTTTCTTACTCCACTCCCCTGTTTTCTTTTCTTTTCTTTTTTCGTACTGTATATATCTGGATAGTTTTTTTTTTTATTTATTGATTATATAAACTGTATTTATATTATCATATATTTATCTATGAAAATAATATATATATATAATAACAATAGCAATATATGATTAAACGTGATGCTTATATATATATTCATTTATATTAAAGCTAAAAAGTGAGTTTTGTTACTCTGGAGTTTCGCCAGTTTATCACCCGGTCATCATATGTCTGATGACCGGGTGATAAACTGCATCATATGTCTGATGACCGGGTGATAAACTGGTGAAATTCCAGAGTAACAAGACTCACTTTTCAGCCTTAATATAAATGAATATTAAAACTCTACTTCAGTATTGTGTACCCCTTTCTCTCAGCCATCAATCACATATGAATATATATATACTTATATGCATGTGTGTGTGTGTGTGTGTATGTATGTATATGCTAGCGTGGAGGATAGACATTAATCGATGATGATGATGATATATATATAATTTTATATTTTGTACCAAATATTATTAACTATTTACATCCTGTAGCTATTTGACAGAAAATATCTGAAAACTAATTTGTTACTTCAAATTCATTGTGAAAATTTACAGCATTAGATTTAAGACTTCAATTTCTCATGTGACGCAGTCTAAGTGCTGTTTTGTATTTTCCAAGAATGTCTTGCTAATGCAGGGCATTACAAATTTAATATATGAGGGTTAGGCTAACGATAAGGTGAGGCAAGAAGAAGTCAAATAAACAAACATAAATGAGAAAAAGGGTGCAGGAAGTATTTACCATGTATTAATTTAGTCATATAGTAAGAAAATTGCAATAATTGTTGATGAAAAAGAACAAAAAATTATTGACTGTTAAGAATTTCCCCATAAATTGAATCTAGTGATCAATATATAAAGAGGTAAAGTATTTACTTAAATACTTTAGTTGGTACATTGAGATTAGATGTCTACTGAAGAACCACCAAAGAAGCCTGAAACAATCAGATATCTCTTGTACTTGCAATTAATAAATAATATTAATCGTTGACTAACATTATTTCTGTTCTTTTGTTGTTTCTTTTTTTTCTTTCCAACACAAATTTAATCTTATTTTAATGTTTTATAATTGAAACTACCTTCACCCTTTTGATTCTAAACCACTTGAAACCTTTACTGGTTTTATATAATACAAAACTGTTTGTTTTAAAGTGTTTACATTTATCTAAAAACATTCCATCATAGTTTTATGTATGAACCTATATTAAGTTATGCTCCAACCTCCCCTGGTTCTATAATACAAAGCTGTTTGCTTTAAAGTGTTTATTACATTTATGTAAAATCATTCCATCATAATTTTATATAAGAACCTTTCTTAAGTTATGTTCCAAACACCCCTGCTTTTATGATACAAAACTGATTGCTTTAAAGTGTTTATATTTATCCCAAAACCTTCTATCATAGTTCTAAGTAAAAACCTTTGTTAAGTTATGTTCCAAATTCCTCTGGTTCTATGATTCAAAACTGTTTGTTTTAAAGTGTTTATTACATTTATCCAAAAACCTTCCGTCATAGTTCTAAGTAAGAACCTTTAAGTTAAGTTATGTTCCAAACCACCCAAAACCATTTCTTTTTATAATACAAAACCGTTTGCTTTAAAGTGTTTATGTTAAACTAAAACCTTCCATCCTATGTCAGTCTGTGACACACCACAAAAGAGGGAGCTGGAACTGAGGCAAGCCAACATTGCCACTGCTGATAAACCATATAACTTTTCCTTTTTCTCTTTTTTTTTTCCTTTTTTTTTTTTTGTTGCAGAATTCTGATGTTTGAAGAAAAAAATAAACCTAAGGAACAACCGAAAGGACCTCCACCCAAACGAAATATTTCCAATCTTCCATGATTTGAAGAACTTTCAGCAGCTCTGGTTTGGAAAGCCACCATTAAAAAAAAAAACAGCAAAAAACAAAGAAACAAAAAACCCAACAAAAACGAAAAACAAAACCCCCCACCCTCAAACAACAACAATAACAACTTTATAGTATCGTTATGGATTAGATGTCCAGCTAATTTGCTGATAAATTCTATTTTTTTATATAAAAAAAAAATAATATAAAGGAACAATCAATCAATAAATAAATTTAAAATAAAAAAAATAAAAAAAAGTATTTACAATTTTAAACCATTTCAAAAGACATTTTACTAACAACTAGACCATATCAGGGCTGCTCCGTGTGACATGAAACGCATATATATATATTTTGTTAATACCTTTTTTTTTTTTTTTTGTTGTTGTTTTTTCAAAAATATACGATTTAAGTTATAATTGGCATTAAAAAGCATTTCTACTCCAATTGGATCCTCGTTAGTAGTTTGACTGACTCCCACCCCCTAATTATTGGACTAATTAAAAATGTTGAATAAATTTTTCCCAAACAGAAGAAAGACACTATAATATTTTTGTTGTTGTTCTTTTTGTCAACTTATACCTGAGAGGGTCATGGCGGTGACACGGGGATGGGGTCAGAGTCCGTGAAGTCATAGAGACATCATAGTGGCATTTTAGACCTGGTGGAGCCCATCTCCTCTCCAGGTCTGAACAAACACAATTTCTTTGAGAGAAAGAGAGAGGGGGAGAGAATCCTTGGACACACCTTCCACAGGGTCATATAAGAATTATTTCTAATTTAGGCTAAAAAACCAGCAATAATGGGGGAGGGGGAGGGTTAGTGGAGAAGTTGATTACATCTAGCCCAGTGCATTACTGGTACTATATTTTATCAACCCCCAGGAGAATGACAGTCAAAGCTGAATTTGAAGAAATTTGATCTAAATATGAAGAGATGGAATAAATACTACAAAGTGTTTCATCTGCTGCACTACTGATTCTCTTAATCTACCAATAATAATTATTTCTACTTTTGGCACAAGGGAGAGGAGGGTGAGAATCGATTAAATCAGCCCCCAGTGCATTACTGGTATTTTATTTTTATTAACCCTGTAAGGAGGAAAGAGAAAACTAAAAAACTGCGACTTAAATGCATTTGTGATGAGAGTCAAATTGTATTTACATCATTTTCTCTTTCATCTGTGGAATTAAAATAAACTGACAACAATCAGCATCGTTTATTTGGAATTTTAGTGAGTTCTCTTGAAAAGAGAGAAAAAAAAATAATAATAATAATAATTAAAAAATAATAATAATAATAATAAAAAAATAATAATGAAAAAAAAAAAAATTTAAAAAGAATTAGAAAATAAAAAAAAAATAAATAAAACAAAATAAAACAACAAAAGTCCCCAACCATTCTTCCGTTTTAAAAGAGAGAGAGTCAACCTACTTTCTGTAGAACATTTGTTTTATAACCTATTTCTAAAGTTGGTAACTTTTTCTATTTCTATCCAGCTGCAAACACACAGCATTTTGGTAAAAAACAAAATGAAACGAAAACAGTTTCATTTTATTAATGAGAGAGAGAGAGCTATATATATATGATAGAGAGATGGGGAGAGAAAGAGAGCAGAGTGGGATAGCGAGGTGGGGGGAAGAGATGGAGAAAGAGAGTTGGGGGTAAGAGAGAGAACTGGGGGGGGGGAGTGAGGGAGAGAGACAGAGAAAGATATATACATATATAAAGAGAGAGAGAGAGAGAGAGAGAGAGAGAGAAATTAAACAAAAACAAAAGAAGAGAAAAAAAAGGCAATTAGACAAAATATAGCTGCCATGTTTAATATTTTGGAAATTCATTAAGACTTGAATGGAAATAGCAAAAATAAAAATAGATTTTATTTCTTTCTTTTGATAAATTTTACATCTAGAATATGTTGCATACATGTGTGAGTTTCATGCATAAAAATGTTAATTATTTCGACAATGAAACATGGAAAGCTGACATATTTTCACAACTTAAGATGCATTTGTATATAAATTCTGCCATGTGATACAGGTAAAATTCCTGTATAACAAAATTTTTTTCAACCCTGGCTTGATGTGCTTTGGTTGATCATAAAGAATTTTTTATTACAACAAATTTTTTTTACACTCCAAGAATTTCGTTATAACAGAATTTCATTGTATTAATTAATTAAATAAGCAAAGGAGAGAGAAAAAACATTAATCTCAGATTCTGTTATATTAGCAATGTTGTTGTTGTTGCTGCTAACAACACCTATGCAGGTTTAGCTGGCCTCCTCCAAGGTATATCTTGGAGGTGTCTTGGGTGATTTAATGATAGGGATCCCAGTCCTATCATCTCATTTCTACAGCTGAGTAAACTGGAGCAACATGAAATAAAGTGTCTTGTGCAAGGAAACAACACTTTCGATTGCAAGCCCAATGCTCTAACTATTAAGCCATGCGCCTTCACAATATATTAGCAATACCCATGGAGGTTTCGCAGTTATTTTGAAAACTGTAAAATTGTTGGGACTTCATAGAGAACAATAAAATGTGTGTGTGTGTGTGTGTGAAATATGATTTTAGATATATATATATATAAACTTGACGAAACACTGTGAAGTGGAGAGATGCTGTGCTGAATAAGACCCGTCCCACCCTTGCAAGCAGGGAAAAGCAGACGTATGGTGATGATGATGATATATATGTATGCAAAAAGTAAATGACACAGTACAAGGAAGAAATATAATAGTTTAATGCTTGATATAGTCGGAAAAGCGTTTTAATATTTCAGACATTTCAGTCCTTCATCAGAAGATAAAATGAAAAATAAAAGATGGGCTAGAAAGAGAGAGAGAGTGTTAGTGTTGAAACCATCATGAAAAACACACCCAGTGCCACTCTGTAAACTAGTAGTATTGGTGTCATGAAAAAAACCTCCAAAAACCTACTCAGTACACTCTGTAAGATGGTTGGTGTTAGGATGGGCATTGAGAGCAGAAACCATGCCATACATGGAAAATATGAGCAAGACAAGATCACTGTGACCCACGTAATCAAGGATCGTGTCAAGTCATTCGTGGAAAGCAGAAATAAAAAATAGATATTGAAAATGATGTATTTATAAAGTATAAAATATATGAATTCTTCCCATTTAATGAATTTAAAATGAAAAAAATAAAAAGTTTATTAAATAAATATAAGTAAAATACAAACAAGGAATGTCTTTCATAAAAAAAAACAATTTTCCATCCAACTATGTATATATGTGTGTGTATATATATATATATATATATATATGTATACACACACATTTTTATCTTTATTTATATGCCTGCTCCCCTGCTCCATCAATAATACTTCCTAACATGTACGTGTATGGAAGATAGACGTTAAACGATGATGATGATATATATATCATCATCACCATTTTACGTCCATTTCCCCATGCTATGTATGTATATATGTATGTATGTATATTTGTGCTTCATCAATAATGATGGTAAATATATTTATTGTACTTTATTTAATTCAAATTAACATACAAAAACAAATATGACTGCGTGAATTCATAACATTTTAACACTACAAAAGTAGTTTTACATCTAAGCCAACAATATTTATTTTATTCATTTAAATTAAAATCAATTTCACAAATCAAAATTCTATAATGAAATAACCTAGCGTATCGATAATAACAATCCATGGGTTTGTGGTGCATTTTTTTTCTTAGAGTTAAAACATTTCCATAGCCTGATAGTTTCATCAGCTGAGACACTCGCAACTGTGCTCTCATCGGGGGATAAAGCAACGTTTAGAATTCTTTCATTGTGACCTAAAGGAAAAAAAATAATCCAGAAAAAATTTAGTAGAAATAGAAGCTTTCTCCGTATTTTTGACTGAAGAAATTTTAGCCTGATAGTGTGGTTTAAATTCCTCTAAAAATGGAAAAGGGTGTATTGACTTACATAAAATTTTTAATTGGTAAATGAACTCCTAGAGGCATTATAGTGACATTTTAAACCTGGTGGAGTCATAGAGGCACCATAGTGGCATTTTAACTCTTTAGCATTCAAACTGGCTGTAACTGGCTGCTCACACCTACACTAAGGTATTGTTCTCAAAATAAATAACATCAAAATCTCATAGATTCGATTTTATGCGAGATAATTATGTAAGATAAAGCCTTTACTGTGAAAATACAATAGTATATATAAAATAATGTAAATGCTAAAGGGTTAAACCTGGTGGAGTCATAGAGGCACTATTGTGGCATTTTAAACCTGGCAGGGCCATCTCCTCTCCAAGTCTGAACACAGCCGATTTCTTTGAGAGAGAGAGAGAGAGAGCGAGAGAGAGAAATTCTAGATGTCAATAAGAATTGGCCTGTAAAATAAAAAATTTAAAAAAATTTGTTTTTCAGAAAGTTAATTTTAATTCTAATTACCTTTCAGCTCTCCTAAATTTTCGAAAGATGGATATTTCCAGAAAAAGAGAGAAAAATTTGAAGATCCATGACTAGACAGAACTTCATGGTGTTCATTCGACCATAAAAGCGAAGAGATCTGAAATAAAAAACAACATAATTTTCACATAACTCCATATTGGAAAATGAAAATAAATTATTTGCTTTATATCAGTGGAGGCACGTGTGACCTAGTGGTTAGTGTTGTTACTCCAGAATACTCAGCTAAAAATGAGTACTGCAAGCAGTAGGTGGGGGTTTAATCCTGTGGTGGGCTGGCGTCCTGTCCAGGGGGAAGTCTTGTACTCTCACTGAAGAAAAATATGTCTCCTCTTTTTAAAGGTTCTGGTGCTTTTCAAATCTGGCACTGGAAAAAAACTCTATGGAGACCTTCTTTAATGGAGGCCGTAAGCTCGTGCTTATTTTGTTTAATGGTTAATAAAAAAAATTCAAGCAATATAGTGGCGATACCCCAGCATGGCCTCAGCCCTTCGGCTGGAAAACAAAAATAAATAAATAAATAAATAAATAAATAAATAAATAAATAAATAATTCAATTTGGTAAGGGAGATAACCCTGTTTTCCTATAATCTAAGGGAGATAAAAAGCAGACGATAGTGAAAAAATAAGTTTCTGTGTGTGGAGAATGTAAAATGTTTTTTTGTTTGTTTTTCTGAGTCTTGAAAATACTGATTTTGAATTTAGGCACCAGGACAGCACATTAGGGGATGGGGGAGACATAGTTGATTAAATCAACCCCAGTACTTGACTGGTACTATATTTTTCAAAGAAGGTTGGTTGATTGGCAGTATTGGTAGAGCATGACACCATGCTTTGCAGCATAGAGTTACGGCCCTTTACGTTCTGAGTTCAAATCCCACTGAGGTTAGCTTTACCTTACGGGGTCGATAAAATAAAGCACCAGTAATGCACTGGGGTCGATTTAATCGACTTTCCCCTCTCCCCAAATTGCTGGCCTTGTGCCTATAGTAGAAATGATGATATTTTACAAAATAGCTAGAGAACTTTCGAGAAAAAGAGGTAAAAATGTGACATATTAACCTGTGATTGTGTTAGTTTACTTTCAACACATTTTCCTGATGGTATGCTCCATACTCGGATAGTTTTGTCGGTAGATCCACCACCACTGGCAAGTAAGGAAGGTTGCCATGGACACCAGCTCAAAGCCTATGAAGAGAAAAAAGGAAAAGAATAAAATTAATATTCAAATATTTCTGCATCTGATTTACTTTGTAATGACGTGGTCTTAGGTTCAATTCTTTGTGTGGCACCTTGGGCAAGTTTTATCTTCTGTAGACTTGGAACTTGGGCTGACCAAAGTCTGTTTCAGAGAATTTGGTAGGTACAAAGAAACTGTAAACTGGTTCATATCATCATTACCATCAACACCACCACCACCACCACCATCATGATCATCACAACTATCATTAGAAATATGGTAATGAAAGGGTTAATGACATAGACAGTGTCTTTCATTAGAAATATGGTAATGAAAGGGTTAATGACATAGACAGTGTCTTTCATTAGAAATATGGCAATGAAAGGGTTAATGACATAGACAGTGTCTTTCATTAGAAATATGGCAATGAAAGGGTTAATGACATAGACAGTGTCTTTCATTAGAAATATGGCAATGAAAGGGTTAATGACATAGACAGTGTCTTTCATTAGAAATATGGCAATGAAAGGGTTAATGACATAGACAGTGTCGTTCATTAGAAATATGGCAATGAAAGGGTTAATGACATAGACAGTGTCTTTCATTAGAAATATGGTAATGAAAGGGTTAATGACATAGACAGCGTCTTTCATTAGAAATATGGTAATGAAAAGGGTTAATGACATAGATAGTGTCTTTCATTAGAAATATGGTAATGAAAGGGTTAATGACATAGACAGTGTCTTTCATTAGAAATATGGCAATGAAAGGGTTAATGACATAGACAGTGTCTTTCATTAGAAATATGGTAATGAAAGGTTTTATGACAGACAGTGTCTTTCATTAGAAACATAGTAATGACATTTTTTCTTTTTTAATCTTACCTTGACAGCAGCTTTATGATGTGAAAATGTTAAGAGCGGTTGATTAGAAGTAACATAATTTATATCCCAAATATTCACAAGGTTATCATTGCCACCACTGGCCAAATAGCGACCATTAGCTGACCATGCTAGGCCACATACAATATTTGTATGTCCAGAAAGAACAGCAATCACAGGATCAGGAATTCGTATATCATGTTGATATATAGTGCCATCAATGGTACCACTAGAAAAAGACAAAATAATAGTCATTACACACACACGCATATATGTGTATATTATGTATAAAAGGGTAAAGCCCTACTTTGGTCACAAATGATAAGTTTTGCACCTAGAATGTTCCATGGGCAAGGTATTTTTCTGGATGACCAGTAGTCGCCCTTGTATACCAGTTTCACCTCTCCACACCACCAAAGTTACCAGTAACATCACAACTCATTTAGACACCTTATACACACAATATATATACACACACAATATATATACACACACACACACAATATATATACACACACACAATATATATATGTTGTTGTCCAAGGGAATGACGAAAGCCGATACAACTTGGCACCAGTGATATTGCAGCTCATCATCATCATCATCATCTTCGTTTAACGTCCATTTTCCACGCTAGCATGGGTTATATATATACAATATATATATATATACAATATATATATATACACACTATATATATATATATATATACACACTATATATATATATATATACACTATATATATATATATACACTATATATACACTATATATATATATATACACTATATATATATATATATATATATATATATATATATACAATATATATATATATACAATATATATATATATACAATATATATATATATATATATACAATATATATATATATATATACAATATATATATATATACAATATATATATATATATATACAATATATATATATATATATATATACACTATATATATATATACAATATATACACACACACAACACATACTATATACATATATATGTTGTCCAATGGGAAGGCAAAGGACGGTACAGCTTGGCACCAGTGACGTTGCAACAAATTTCTACAGTATAGTACACTGGAGCAATGTGAAATGAAGTATTTTGCTCAAGAACACAACACACAACCCATGACATTATAGTTGTACGTCCAACACTCTGACCACAAGGCCACGTGCCTCCACAAAGATATTATAGTAATATGAGCTTTATAGTTTATAACCAGTCAGATATATAGCCAAAACATTCACTACTTAACTGGGTTAATATTAAAATGATTAAATCCTGATAAACTTTAGACTCACCAACTGAGAATATTGGAGTTCCAAGACAGTGAATATGGAGTTTTAGTTCCCTGGAATGTCCGGAGTAACTTCGTAGTTTTGGTATCCCAAATCTTAGGAAAATAAATAAAAAAAAAAAAAAAAAATTAATAGCGTGAAATCATCATCATTATCGTTTAACGTCCATTTTCCACGCCAGCATGGGTTAGACAGGTCGTCCCATTTGAGGTAAGTGGGGTCAGGTGACCATGTCTTACTCATATAGGACTCTTTCTGGCTAGGTTTCTACAGCTGGATGCCCTTCCTAGTGCCAACCACATTTACAAATGTCACAAATGTAAAATATTCATAACTCATTCATTAATTCTACCTCAGTACATGACTGATACTTTATATTATTGACCCTGGAAAGATGAACAGCCAAATTGACTTTGGCAGGATTTGAACTCAGAAAGTAACCCCCCCCCCCCTCCCAAACCCAGAACAAATATCAAATACCACAATGTATTTTATCTAATGCTCTACTGACTCTGCCAACCCCCTAACCCTACACTTCCCACTTATTATGAACAATATTTTTAAATGGTTTCATAATATTTATAAAAAAATCTTACATGAAGTTCACCACAATTATTTCCAACTCCAACGGTGCTGCCATCTACATTGAAACTTACAGTAGATATATAATTATTTTCATTTTTGCTGTTCTGTAACCTCTCAATAGAATCCTGATTCAAGTCCAGAAGATGGCATGATTGGTTGAGAGCCACACACAATACATTAGTGGCTGACCAATCAAGCAAATTTAAATCTGGAAGCAAAAGAAAAAAAAAAAAAAAAAGAACTTTAAGGTAATTTAAGAATAAATAATAATAACAATGGTTTCTTATACAGGCACAAGGCCAGCAATTTTGGGGGAGGGGAAAGTCAATTAAATCGACCCCAGTGCGTGACTAGTACTTTATTTTATCGACCCTTTATGGATGAAAGGCAAAGTTAACCTTGGCAGGATTTGAACTCAGAACATAAAGGGCCGTAACTCTATGCTGCAAAACATGGCGTCCGACGCCCTACCGATACTGCCAATCCGATCCTCAAATAATAATAATAATAATTGTTGTTTCTAAATTTGGCACAATATCATCAATTTGAAGGGAAAGTTGATTAAATTGATCACAGTGTGTTACTGGTACTTTAGGAGAAGAGGAGGAGAAAAGAAAAAAGGAAAAGAAAAAAGAAAAAGAAAGATGATGATGATGATTAAAAGAGGAGAAGATTAACCACAAACTCTGATACACTTGCTCCAACATGGCCTGCAATAGTTTTGAACCGTAAAAAAATATGGTTATGAAGCAAACTTCTTAATCACAGAGCCATTTATTGATTAAGTAATACTTTATTGATTTACTGAATACTCACAGAAATTATCAATAAGGCCAGGTGCATTAAGGATACGATCAGCACATTGGTGAATTGGTCGAGGAATAGATCTATTTGGAGATATGTCCTTCTTTATCAACTGGTGTTCCAGACTTTTACAACAATCTATAAAATAGAAATAGTTCATTAACCTTTTAGCATTTAAACCGGCCATAACCATCTGCTCATACTTATGTTAAGGTATTGTTCTCAAAATAAATAATATCAAAATCTCGTAGATTCGATATTATGTGAAATAAAGTGTTTACCGTGAAAATAAAATAGTAAATATAGAGTAATGTAAATGCTAAAGGGTTTAATTATATACGTGTGTGTGTATATATATATATATATATATATATATATACACATAAATATATACATATATAAATATATGTATATATTTATACCCATGTGTAAATATACATTTTACACACCTCTCTTACTCCATGTCTCAGACCTTCAACTCTCCATGTTAGTCAAAGCCCTATGGCTAACTTCCACCTCCACATGTTAGTCAATGCCGCCATAGCTAACTCCCACCTCCACATGTTAGTCAATGCCGCCATAGCTAACTCCCACCTCCACATGTTAGTCAATGCCGCCATAGCTAACTCCCACCTCCACATGTTAGTCAATGCCCCATGGCTAACTCCCACCTCCACATGTTAGTCAATGCCCCATGGCTAACTCCCACCTCCACATGTTAGTCAATGCCGCCATAGCTAACTCCCACCTCCACATGT
>OZ024749.1:52674475-52734475 GCA_964016885.1 Eledone cirrhosa | reverse complement strand
AACTTGCATATATATATATAAAAGATTGGGTATATATATGTGTGTATATATATATATATACACACTTAACCTAATGCACATATATATACATACACACCTAACCTAATATATATATACCCACCCTAATATATACACACACATATATATATATACATATATCCAGAGAATATATAAGGTTAGGTATGTATATATATATATTAGGGTGGGTGCACACACACATATATATATATATATATATATATATATATATATATATATATATATACATTTCGTTTCTATATTGTTATACTTTGGGAGGGTCATGCTGCCAATAAAAACACACGCACCGGTTAGTTTTCACTTCACTTTATTATAAATTGATGGCAATGTTCTTTGAATTAACTTGGGGAAATATTCCTATTTTCCATTCCACCAAAGGTGTTATTAAAAGTAATATTTAAACAATTTACACATTTAAATATATATTTAATTCTAAAAAAAAACTTTAACAATTACCTACCTCTTTGAAAGAACAAAATAATACACACACATATATACATATTTACCTTTGGCATCGTTACCTGAGCTGATTGACAATAAGTAATTAAATCCAGAGGGAAAAACTCAGCAACTAATAATAATAATAATAATTTATTTCGAGAGAACCTAGGTAGTCACGTGATTGAATCACCGTCATCACTCGGTTAGTTTCGTTATCACTTGGTTACTTCCGTCATCACTCGGTTAATTCCGTCACTACTCGGTCACTTCCCGCCAGAAATGCTATTAAACTGATATTTTGTCAACATTTAACGGTGAGTTGTGTCTTAAATATAGAATTTAATTTACGTACATATTTCTATCGATGCTTTTAGTCAATAAAAAACACCGTGTTGTTTTATAATTATATATCGATCAGACCTAAATATTTAGCTGGATCACTTTTATTATTATTATTATAAATTAATGTTACACACATCTTAAAAAATGGTGGAACTATTATTGACACTGATTTTATTTCTTCCTATTTTCATTTGTTTTTGTATTAACAACAACGAATTTCATCTGATCTAATGTTATTATATATATATATTTATATATAATACTATTTTTAGCCAGTGTTTTCTTATCATATCATATTAAAACTGAAATCTTTCTTCCCAAATCAAAATAACTTCGATTCTTCACATCAATATGGATATTTTCTCGTTCAATTTCTTATTTTTCTTTCATCTAATCATGAAAAATTACCATCATTCTGTCCTTAAATCTTACATAATTGATCCATAACATAATATATATTAATCTTTCATTGAAAAATCTGTTTCCGTACCTCGATCGTTTTTAGATTCTATTTTCGTTATTTTCACATTTAAGCCTCTGAAATTAATATTTTTTATAGGATTATAAATATACCATAATATAACGTACTAGGAATATATTTTAATTACATTCGGCCTGTTATATTTTTAATTCCTTTCAGAAATAAAAGTAAAACACAATTAAATGTGTCCTGTAGTTTTTTCCAGGTTTTATTGTTGATAATATATCTCGTTTTGTTGTGTATACATACGTTAGTTAAGGTCCCTTCGTTCACTTATATATACACACATGTATGTATAAATAGATAAACACGGTTTAACTTATGCCGAAGTCTCCAAAACTGGGAAAGATGCCAGTCAAAACAAATCGATCACATAATGACAACATTGTTCTTTTCTCTGTTATATATATATATATTTATATATATATTAAAATAACAGATTAAAGTAGTTTAATCTGTTATCTTAATAAATATTTGCTCTAGGGTTCTTATATATTTGATATATATTTATCCTCATCGATCCCTCTTTGGATTTTAGGCTTCACATTTATTATTATTACTATATATATATACACACACATATATACACACAGAACATACACACCGTATATATATATAACTAATAATAATAAAAAGGACGAGGTGCTAGATCGTCATTACATTTATTGAGGTGTGGCGCGCGTTTCGCGATTGATTAGCTCAAGGCCCGATCTGACTCGACTCTGGAATGAAAAGCACGTCGGACTTCTGCTATGGTAATATCAGAATAAATGAGCCTACAGTAACTGGACATCTCTACATGGTAGTTAAACTCGTCCCATATTCCAGTATGTCTGATGATTCTTTTTGATACACCTTTACGAACTTATGTATGTGCATATATATGTATTGTATATATGACTTAATGAACATACACGTGTGTATATATGAGTTAACCAACATACACACGTATGTATATATGAGTTAACGAACATACACATGTTTGCATATATATATAAGTTAACGAACTTACACATGTATGTATACATATATAAGTTAACGAATATACACATTTATGTATATGTGTATATACATATATATATATATATATACATAAATGGCAATTTCTGCCTGTTTGTGAACCTAAAACTCAAAGACTACCAAACCAATCTTGATTAAATTTGATTTCTTACGTATATTTCATTTTAATCAAAGGGTTCACCAGGAGTTCAAACCCCGCTGAAATTTTTTCCCTTCGATTTATATATTTAAACCATAGGTAAATGACAACATATGCCTATTCACAAAAGTTTTGAATTGATATTTATTGAAACAAAATAAGACTAAGATTTAATAATGTAATTTAGATTTGATATATTACAAAAAATAATGTTTTCCAATTTTTCATGCATTACATTTTACATTGAGTAATATTGAAATGCAGAGTTTTTCTCCATAAATTATATCACTGATTTAAAATCAATCATCATTACTAAAAAAAAATGTGTGAAACGCAGCAAGGCGCAGGTAATTTGGCTAGTATATATAAAGTTAATGGACACATGTATGTATATATATAAGTTAACAGACATACACATGTATGTATATATATATAAGTTAACGAACATACACACGTATCATCAACATCATCAGTATAAATACAATGGTAAATATAGAGTAATGTAGGTGCTAAAGTGTTAAGGTCTTGTACTACATGAAACTACATTAGCAAAACATTCTTAAAAAGTAACATCGCTGACAATGCTCTGACTGCATCACATTCAAAATTGAAGTCTTTACTACAAAATTCCGTAATGATTTGTTCATTAGTAAAGATACTATAAACGTTTAAATTAACAAACCTGTTTGTTTTTTTGGTGCGAGGGGGAAGTGGGTTTCAGATATTCTCTACTAAATTGTAGGATGTTAGGAATATTATTCTTATTAACTTTGCTTGCATCATAATTTTAATTTTTATTTTATTTTTAGATTTGTTCAGAGGATCCGAGCAAAATTTCATAATCTGAGGCATTTTGTAAGACGGTAAGTAAATATACTTTGGTGGATTGGCAGTATCGGTAGAGGGTTGGACGCCATGCTTTCCAGCATAGTTACGTCCCTTTACGGTCTGAGTTCAAATCCCGCCGAGGTTTGTCTTTCATCCTTACGGGGTCGATAAAATAAAGAACCAGTAATACACTGGGTAATTGCTGGCCTTGTGCCTAAAGTAGAAACAATTATATAGCCTAAAGATTATTTATTTCTCTGTAGCACAGAAGTACATGATGAGGTTTCATTAGGGATAAGGGTTGTGGCAGGCAGTCTCCAAAAACTAAACATTATCATCATCATTATTTAACGTCCATTTTGGGCGGTGGATTGGCAGTATCGGTTGAGGGTCGGACGCCATGCTTTCCAGCATAGTTACGTCCCTTTACGATCTGAGTTCAAATCCCGCCGAAGTTGACTTTGCCTTTCATCCTTACGGGGTCGATAAAATAAAGTACCAGTAATGTACTGGGTAATTGCTGGCCTTGTGCCTAAAGTAGAAACAATTATTTAACGTCCATTTTTCCACGCTAGCACGGGTTAGATGGTACATTAGAGATAAGGGTTGTGGCAGGCAGTCTCCCAAAACTATCCATCATCATCATTGTTTAATGTCCATTTTTCCACATTAGCATGGGTTAGACAATACATTAGAGATAAGGGTTTTGGCTCCCAAAACTAATATATATGAACATTATTACAAGGCATTATTTATCAAAGCTGGTCAGTCACAAGACATGGTTGATCAAAGCTGATCAATCACAAGGCATTATTGATCAGAGCTGATCAATGACAGCATTGTCTGACTTATCAAGTTATTTCATGGGGTCCTCCTTACCTTTTGCATTTAATATTAATTTAACTCTTTAATATTTACATTACTCTATATATACTATTGTATTTTCATGGTAAAGGCTTTATCTCACATAATTATCTAATCTATGAGAGATTTTGATGTTATTTATTTTGAGAACAATACCTTAACATCAGTATGAATGGCCAGTTTGAACAGAAAGAGTTGAGAGATTTCTGGTTGGATACGGACAGTTTAAATACTAAAGGGTTAAAAAAGAAAATTTTTTTTTTTTTTTAAACAAACGTATAATTTTCTATATTTCTTTATTTTATTTAGTGATGCCTGGTGCAAGACCAACCCGCAAGGCAAAAGAAAATGCCCGAGAAGTTGCCCTTGCCGTTGCGAACAATGGAAAGATTCCCAGAAAAAGATTACAGCCCATTGCTGAACAGGAAATTGTTTCTGTTATTCCCCAAAATATTCCATCAGGTCTTCCTCAAGGAATACCTCAGGCTATACCACAAGGGATTCCATCAACAATTCCTCATGATTTCCAGCAAGTTATTGCTCATGATATCTCACAGACAATTCCTCTAAGTATTCCTCAGGTTGTCCCACAAACTGTGCCACAAGAAACTCCTGAGGCAATAGATGTGCCACCAGAACTTTCCATGTTAGTATTATTTGTTTTTTAAATATATAAAAATATATGTTTTGCCTTATCGGTGACATTGGTAGACAGAAATTGCAAAAAAGAATGTTCTGTGTCTGTTTACTGTCACATGTAGATTTTTACACATCATCTTCAAATCAGTCAATTTACTGAGGAAGAATCGACTCCCAGTACTAGGCTGGTTCTTTTTTTACCGATCTTAAAAGGACGAAAAGCAAAGTTGACCTCAGAGAGCAGAGAATCCAAACGAACATGGTAAAATATTCTATCCGACGTTCTAGTGACTGCCAATTTGCTGCCTTAGTTGTTAATATAAGATCTTCATAAAATTTACTGAATAGGTCATTGGTGTTGGGAAGGGTATCCCATCATAGAAACCTAACTAATATACTGATGCGTATGAGCAAGACATGGTCACCTGACCTGATTTATCCCGTAATGTGTCAACCCATCTAACCCATGCAAGCACGGAAAAACTGACATTAAATGATGTTGATAATATGTTCCATTTTAGCGGCATAGCTACTGCTGTAGGATGTAGGTTCATATACTCTGGAATATGGGGTAGAATTAGGAAGAACACCCAGCCATTGAAACCAAGTCATATCATCATCATCGTTTAACGTCTATCTTCCAGCATGGGTTAGACGGGAATTATCCCACTCAAGGCAAGATTGGTCGGGTGACCGTGTCTCACTCGTATAGGACTATCTGGCAGGTTTTCTACGGCTGGATGCCCTTCATAGTGGAAATATATTTGAGGCAAATGTGTTGGGATTTGAACTCTGAGCATAATAACAGGCCATAACTAAATACTGCAAAGTGTTTTGTCTGATGCTCTACAATCCTAACATCATCTTCATCATCATCATGACCATTTAACGTCCATTTTTCCATGCTAGCATAGGTCAGACGATTCTGTCAATCAACATCCCTTCATATTTAAATAATAATGTCTTCTAAGTTAGACACAAGGCCACCAATTTTTGGTGTGTGTGTGGGGGGAGGGGTAGTCAATAAAAAAAAAAATGGTATAAATTATATATATATATATATATATATTATTGTCTTTTATTGTAGAGTTCCAGAAAATGATTCAGACAGTGATTTTGATGAAGGGAAGATCAAAGCGAAGAGAAAAGGAAAAAGTGATGCACCGGTAAGTTGAAACAATATGACTTCCAATAGTTTCATATACAGACTGATAGTGTTGGCTTCATAGTGTAGCTGTTGGTAGTTTAAATACAGACAGACTGATAATGTTGGTCACATAATGTGGTGTGATAATGTCATATAGTGTGGTGTGATAATGTTGGTCATATAGTGTGGTGTGATAATGTTGGTCATATAGTGTGGTGTGATAATGTTGGTCATATAGTGTGGTGTGATAATGTTGGTCATATAGTGTGGTGTGATAATGTTGGTCATATAGTGTGGTGTGATAATGTTGGTCATATAGTGTGGTGTGATAATGTTGGTCATATAGTGTGGTGTGATAATGTCACATAGTGTGGTGTGATAATGTTGGTCATATAGTGTGGTGTGATAATGTTGGTCATATAGTGTGGTGTGATAATGTTGGTCATATAGTGTGGTGTGATAATGTTGGTCATATAGTGTGGTGTGATAATGTTGGTCATATAGTGTGGTGTGATAATGTTGGTCATATAGTGTGGTGTGATAATGTTGGTCATATAGTGTGGTGTGATAATGTTGGTCATATAGTGTGGTGTGATAATGTCACATAGTGTGGTGTGATAATGTTGGTCATATAGTGTGGTGTGATAATGTTGGTCATATAGTGTATAAATTTAGTATTATTTTGTGTGGTTTTATTTTTCTCTAATTCTAGCCTGCCAAAAGAAGACGGGGTGGAACTGGTGGAGGACAGTCAAACAAGAAAGGGGCCGCTGCTATGAATAACTTGGAAGAAGAACCTAAAGATGGTTCTTTGTTTGATATTGTTAGATATGGACGTGTCTCTTTACAGGTAAGGTGACATTTGCAGGCATTGTGAGTTGTGATTGATTGCTTTTTCATCCTGTCAAGGAATATATATATGTATGTATATATATATATAAATATATATATATAAGAAAATGAGGTTTCTTTTAAATAAAAAAAAACAGATGTCCTATATGGGTGAAAGTATAAGGAAAAGAAATTGAAAATGAAACTGGAGTCCTTTAAAGAATATTTATATATTTCGTGGCATCTGATGTGAGACAAACCACAAAGCCTCCATCTCAATTCTACTTTTGAAAAGCAGAAGAACTATGAAACCAGTAACGGAAAATAAATAAATATTCTTATAAAGACTCCAGTTGCTTTTTCGATTTCTTTTCCTTTATATATATATATATTTATATATATATATATATATATATATATTCACACATCTGCATACATATATACATGATGGCTGCAAACGCTTGTCAGATTACAGAAAATGGTGCACCTTTAGGCTACGGTCACACAAACCTGTAACATATCCTGAACAAGCAATGCCTGTGCTTTGAAGGTTTTTCAAGTGGTGAAAAGCCTTGCACTCAATCAATCCCACTCTCTGAGCATCGAAATCACTACCAGAAAAGGAGAACTGGTCAACACCGGATGCTTCTGAAACTGCATGTTATTTTTCAGAGTTTCCTTCTCTTAGAAAGGTGTGATAACAACTGGGGGCCTTTCACTCCCAGGTGAGAAAAAAAAATTATATATATATATATATATGTGTGTGTATATAATTGTTTCTACTTGGGGCACAAGGCCAGCAATTACCCAGTGCATTACTGGTACTTTATTTTATCGACCCTGTAAGGATGAAAGGCAAAGTTAACCTCGGCGGGATTTGAACTCAGAATGGCAAGGGCCGTAACTCCATACGTCAAAGCATGGCGTCCAACCCTCTCCGAATACCGCCAATCCCCCGCCCTTATATATATATAATATGCTTAAATCATATTTTAGTAATACCTTTTTGTATTTTTCTATTTCAGTCTCTTATTGATGATTGGATTGAAGCTTACAAAAACGACCGTGACGCAGCTTTACTTGAACTCATTCAATTTTTTATCCAATGCTCTGGTTGTAAGGGCAAGATTACACCTTATATGTACTCTAATATGGAACATGCCGAAATTATCAGGAAAATGACAGAAGAATTTGATGAGGTATATATTTGCTTCCACAAACAAGAAATTATAACATTTTTTATGACTCAATACCTTTATAATTTTTAAATTCTGATTTAGTAGATTGAAATATACATTGTTATGTGTTTAACCTTTTAGCATTTACATTACTCTATATATACTATTGTATTTTCACAGTAAAGGCTTTACCTCACATAATATCTCACATAACACTTACATTACTCTATATATACTATTGTATTTTGATGGTAAAGGCTTTACCTCACATAATACCTCTCATAACATTTACATTACTCTATATATACGATTGTATTTTCACAGTAAAGGCTTTATCTCACATAACATTTACATTACTCTATATATACTATTGTATTTTCACAGTAAAGGCTTTACCTCACATAATACCTCACATAACATTTACATTACTCTATATATACAATTGTATTTTCACAGTAAAGGCTTTACCTCACATAATATCTCATAACATTTACATTACTCTATATATACGATTGTATTTTCACAGTAAAGGCTTTACCTCACATAATATCTCACATAACATTTACATTACTCTATATATACTATTGTATTTTCACAGTAAAGGCTTTACCTCACATAATATCTCATAACATTTACATTACTCTATATATACGATTGTATTTTCACAGTAAAGGCTTTACCTCACATAATATCTCACATAACATTTACATTACTCTATATATACTATTGTATTTTCACAGTAAAGGCTTTACCTCACATAATATCTCACATAACTCTATATATACAATTGTATTTTCACAGTAAAGGCTTTACCTCACATAATATCTCACATAACATTTACATTACTATCAGAAGCATTAATTGTGAATTAACCCTTTAGCATTTAAACCAGCCATATCCAGCCAGAATTCTCCCACCTCTTTCTGTTCAAACTGTCTGTAACTGTCTGCTCATACTGATGTTATGGTATTGTTCTCAAAACAAATATCAAAATCTCATAGATTCGATATTGTGTGATATTTATGTAAGGTAAAGTCTTTACCGTGAAAATATAATAGTAAATACAGAGTAATGTAAATGCTAAAGGATTAATATCAGAAACATTAATAGACATGTGTATACCTTTATATGTTAGAATAACCAGGGTTTATTTCGGGTGGTTTAATATCAGAAGCATTAATTGTGAATTAATATAAAATATTTTCTGTTTCAGGAAAGTGGAGATTACCCGTTAATAATGACAGGACCTCAGTGGAAAAAGTTTAAAACGAACTATTGTGAATTTGTTCAAACGTTAGTTCGTCAATGCCAATACAGCATTATTTACGATCAATATATGATGGATAATGTTATCTCTCTGTTAACGGGACTTACCGATTCTCAAGTACGAGCATTCAGACATACCAGTACACTGGCAGGTAAACTATTAATATTGCAGTTTTGGTGTTAGCTTATAATAAACTGCTACAACACACGTTCAACTATAAAACAGTTGGACAAGTTTGGTATATATAACCCCCACCACCCTAATGACAGAATATAGTGGACAGGCTCTCTAAGTGTTTATATGCCCCAACAAATATGAATTTTGAAAGAACATAAGCTTCTAGTATATAAATCCCTAAAGATGGAAAAAAGAGGACAGTTTATAGTAAGCTACTATGACTAAAGTTTCACTATAAAATACTCAAAACAATTTGGGCATATATATAATGAGGTCCCTATATTTCTTACCCAAAATAATAAGGTTCTTATATTGAGCTCCCTATACTTCTCACCCCACCAAATAATGAGGTCCTTATATTTCTCACACCACCAAGTAATTAAGACCCTCTATTTCTCACCTGACCAAATAACACAACCCCTATATTTCTCACACCACCAAATAACACAACCCCTATATTTCTCACCACCAAATAACACGACCCCTATATTTCTCACACCACCAAATAACACGACTCCTATATTTCTCACACCACCAAATAATAAAGTCCCTATAATTTTCCACCCAAATATTGACATCTCTTATTTCTCACCCCAAATAAATTCTCATAAACGACATCGGCATTTCACAAAATTCACATTTTCGTCCCTCCATTTCTGCCCATGTACACAAGTACCAGTCATACAATTAACCAACAATATGAATTGAGAAGAGAGGTTAAAATATTTCATCATCATCATCATTTTACGCCTGCTTTTCCCTACATTTCCAAATCTACAGAATGTTTTTATTTTACTTTTCTGTTCCAGCCATGAAATTAATGACAGCATTGGTAGATGTTGCTTTAAACCTCAGCATCAATCTTGACAACACTCAACGACAATATGAATCTGAAAGACAAAAAAACCAGAACAAGCGAGCTACCGAAAGACTTGACTTGTTAATGACTAAACGACAAGAGGTATTGTCATTCTTTCTATTTTTATAAAATCAAAGTTCCTCCTGATATCCTCTCTTTAAATCTGTATCCCTGAAAACTTCTTTAACCCTTTAGCATTCAAACCGGCCATATCCAGTCAGAATTCTCACCTCTTTCTGTCCAAACTGGCTATATAATATCAAAATTTCATAGATTTGATATTATGTGAGGCAAAGCCATTACCACAAAAATACAATAGTATATATAATGTAAATGTTAAAGGGTTAAATCTGTATTCTAACATGGGAAATGAAAGTGTTTACCACTTTGGAGACAGACCCTTTTCAGAGGGCATGCATGTATTGTAAAAAAAAATTTTTTTTTTAATAAAGTGCATGATAAATAAATCACAGAACACAGCAAACTATCATGGAAGCTGCCATTGAAAGGCCCAGATATGCAAAAAGCAATCTGATTGGCTGGTATGATGATCAGCCAACTAATCTCCAGGCTTCTATTATTAGGCTGATAGCTCGGCCCTGTTGGCTAGTAAGGGTTAATTTACATTTGTTGTTTATAAAGAAAGCCTTTTCACCTATGAGGTATAATGTTCACCCTTTCTCTCTTTTGTATAGTTATTGACATTCTGTTGAATGTTAATAGATATTAATATGTTTAATTTTACCATTAGATAATAGGACTGGAGCCTCCAGCAGTAAAACACCATAGAACCTTTGTAGGAAGTCAGCTGAACATAGGTGGGAGTTGTAGCAACAGGACTGGGGTCCCTGTCATTAAAATATCCAAGAAACCTTGTATGAGTTCAGTTAAACCTACATAGGTGGGAGTTGATAGGACTAAAGCTTCTTTTGTTAACCTATGAGATGCAGACATGTAGGTGTGAGCTATAACAACAACATGATAGGACTGGGGTCCCTGTCATTAAAATACCCAAGAAACATATCTGATACAACACACCACTGGAGCAATGTGAAATGAAGTGTTTTGCTCAAGGACACAACACACAACCCAGTCCAGGAATTGAACTGATGACATTATAGTCGTACATCCAACACCCTTACCACAAGGCCACGTGCCTCCACAAGGATTTTGTAGTTTATAACCAGTCAGATGTATGACCTATGTGTATTTTTCTTTTCAAAAGAGAGAGGGGTAGTCAATTGAGTTATAAAGATATGGGTCAACAAACGTTGGATTACAGGGACTTGTTCGGTGCACTTAAGGCTGTGTGGTTTGGTTTTAATTGGATAAAACATAAATATTTTCATGTTGAAATTACTTTTCCAGCTTGAAGAAAACCAAGAAGAAATAAGAAATATGTTGACTTATATATTCAAGGGTGTGTTTGTACATAGATACAGGTATGTGAAGTTCCTTTCAGCTTGCATCTGTACTATCTAAACCAGAATTGGTTCAACATCCATCAGCATGCATATGTTGTTTCTGTATGTATACACACACACACATATATATATATATATAAATATATATATATATATATTAAAATGTGTTTATTTTTTCCACTAAACAACAAATTCTTTCTATAATACATAAATTTCTTCTCCTTTTTGTTAAAATATTTCTCCCACCACTATATACACGTACCACTGTACTATTCCACCACTAAGTCAACTTATTCCTCTATCTACTACTATACTATTCCACCACTAAGTCAACTTGTGTCTCTACTACTACTGTACTATTCCACCACTAAGGTAACTTGTGTCAGGCTGTGATTTTGTATCAACTATATATCTCATCAGCAGCCTACAACAGTTTGTTTCACAGAAACTTGCAGTTGTCCTCCATATCATATGATATATATCATCATCATCATTATTTTACGTCCGCTTTTCTCTACTTGCAAGGGTGGGATGGGTCCTATTCAGCACAGCATCTCTCCACTTGTCAAAGCACCCAGCACTCACTGTAAATGAGGTTGGTGTTAGGAAGGGCATCCAGCTGTAGAAATCAAGCCAGAATCAATTCCCGTATGAGAAAGGCATGGTCAGCCGACCAGCTACTGCCCGTGGAAGAACAGACGTAAAACGGTGATGGTGATGATGATATATATATATATATCGAGGTTAACTTTGCTTTTCATCCTTACGGGGGCCGATAAAATAAAGTACCAGTAATGTACTGGGGTAATTGCTGACCTTGTGCCAAAAGTAGAAACAATTATTACTGTTGTGGAAGGAAGACCATGGAAAACATGGGCGGAGGTGGTGAGAACTGACCTCAGATCACTGAAGTGGACCCCCCCCCCCCCCCTTGCAAGCAGGGAAAGGTTGACGTAAAATGATGATGATATATATATATATATATCTGTCTCCACCTCTTATTCATAAACCTCATTTAGAACCTTTCTGAACATACATTTAACAGAGAGATCCTTTAGTTTCCACACCCTCGTCTTCCACATTATCCTACATTTTCTAGTTCAGATTCTGTTTAGTTCTTCCTCTAGCATCGCATAATATGTGCATAATATTCTGTTGTTGATGAAAAACTGCAATTTCTGAAACTCTATTTTTGTTGCTATATTTTTTCTCTTTCCTTGCACACACTTGCATGTTCTTCTTCTTGATTCACTACAACTTATTCTATTTTATCTCTTTCTTTACATGAATAAATATATATATATTTATTTATTGAAATAACAGATTAAAGTTTAAGCAAAGAATTGCTGCTTTCACCCTTCTGAAACTCTCAGAAGATCCCATTAAGGGTGAAAGCAGCAATTCTTTGCTTAAACTTTAATCTGTTATTTTAATAAATATTTCCTCTACGGTTTTTATATATATATTATCCTTATCGGCCCCTCTTCGGATTTTAGTCTTCACATTTATTATTTTATATATATATATATGTATATGAGGGTTAATGAAAAGGCTAACCAAGACACTTTCATGGAATGACCAAGGGTGAAAGCAACGATTCTTTGCTTAAACTTTAATTTGTTATTTTAATAAATATATATATATATATATATATATATATATATATATATATATATATATATATATATATATATATATGTATATATATGTATATACTATATTGTATGAAATACATGGCAAACTGATGTTAACCTTCTTAGGTATTCTCAGTTTCCCGAAGCAAGTTGATTTACTTCTTTCTTGCGCCTTCAGAAAGTAAACCAACTCCTCAGAGTACCTAGGAATGTTTATACCAGTTTGACATGTATTTCATACAATATTTACCTCTATGATTACATATTGAGGGCTCTTTCTTTACATCCACACATTTAGGCATTAAATATACTAGTAGAAAACCACATCTAGGGTGGTGTTCTGCTAGCATGTGTAGTGTGTATATTGATATTCTACGCAAGTATATATGCATGTAGATATGATACATCAAATGAAATCGTAATTGACAATATACACAGAAATTGAACGAAGACTGCGTTACACTGTCTTATGTAATCAGTAACGTAATCCATGATACATTAAAAAAAGACGATATTATATATAAACTGCATTAGGAGAAAATTAGTGACGGAAATATATGAATGTTTATTTAAGCGATCGCTAACCGGAAGTGTTGACATTTGAAAATTTGAAAGAAGTGAATCTTAAAATAAGTAATAAAATATATTTAATGAACAGCCACGAAAGTTAGTAGATAAATTATGTAATATTCATTCATTATTTATTCAAAGTAATCCAACTTATTTTACTAATGGGATAAAAAAATGTATTCTGGACGCAGTCCTGCACTTCTTACTTTATTATAGTTTAGATTTGTACATATATATATTTACCAGTTCTTTGCAGATTATTTATTTACCGTCGTTGCATCTCCTTACATTTTCAGAAGATTCCATCAAATTCCATAAAAAATAATTTAAAAAATTTTTTTTTAATTCTTGAAATGTGAAAGAAAAAAATTATGAAAGTGAATTATATATATATATATATGAAAAAAAAAAAATGTATATATGTGTGAGTGAGTGTGTATGTACAAATGGATATATATCTATTTATGAATATGTATCTCTATATAATATATATATACACACACACACACACACACACATATATATATATATATACACACACACACACATATATATATATATGAATATGTTTATATGTGAATATATTTATATGTACTCACTTTTTTAATTTTTTCCCATTTTGTATCTGCAGTAGCATTTGAAATACCTTGTTGTTTCTGTTATGATGATTGTATATTTATATTGGTATCCCCTTGTCCCTCTCTGCATGCAACCCTGTGTTATGATGGTGAACAAACTGAACGTCAGATATTTCGGTGTGTAATTTTAAACTCTTTGAATTTAAATTGTTACAGACCCCCCCCCCCCCCCATATATATATATATATATATATATATATATATATATATATTTTTTTTTATCATTTATTTTGTTTGACCTGTTTAGCTTGATTTGTTTTTTTGGCTTAGGTGGTTAATGCCTTCTTGACCACTTTTCAGTTTGTATGGCATTTTAACATATTGTTTAGCTCTAGTCTTCTTAACTATTGACCGCTTGCCAGCATTTCTACGATTTTGCGTTTTGTTTCGCTTTTTCTACCGGCTGAAATACGATTCTCGCTGAATTTATATATATATATATATATATATATATATATATATATATATATATATATATATATATAGAATAAGAAAATGTGAAGTAGTTTCAGATGTTAAAGTCCTTTATTGATAAGGCTGTGATACATATTACAATGACGACAGTGGCCACGCGATTCCGCGTACCCAGTGCCATGATCTCATCAGACAGCTTCTTACATAATAAGGTTATGTTCCCAAGGCAATCCAACTTGAAACGACAAAGACATTCTTGAAGCCTTCATCCACATTCCTACATTAAGTTACATTTCTTGTGTATATAACTTTTTCTCCCAAAAATATTTTTAAAATGTTCCAGCTGGGAAAGCAGTTGTTAAAATGATTCATCATCGTCATTGTTTTAACATCTGCTTTCCCTACTAGCAATGGTTGGATGGGTCTACATAAACCAAGTCAGTACTGAATTGGAGCTACTGACCTCCTGGGCTGGTCCAGGATCTTGTGACCTACTCTCACTTCATGTGAGGTTGACGCTCCACCGAGTGTACAGGAGAGACTCTCATGTCTTTGACGCAACTGTCAGTCCTCCCAACTCTTTGTGTGGCAAGCTTTCTCAGGCAAGGGTTTAATTGTAAATGTTTGTGTTTTTCCTCTCTTATAGCACCAACTTCTGACATTTGTTCACCATCGGGAATTTTTAAATATGTATTTTTATTTTTGTCATTTCATTTTGTTGGAAGTTTCTACTGGCTGTTGAGAAAAATAACACAAAATCACATTGACTAAATTTCTTCTATTTTTTTTTTTTTTTTAATTAACCCTTTAGCATTTAAACGAGCCATAACCGGCTGCTTATACGTGTGTTAAAGTATTGTTCTCATAGCTTCAATATTATGTAAGATATTATGTAAGATAAAGCCTTTACCACTAAAATACAATAGTTTATATAGAGTAATGTAAATGCTAAAGGGTTAATCAGGGATTAATCTTTAATTAATTAAAACTAACCATGATAAATTGTTCATTAATTAAAACTAACCATGGTAAATTGTTCATTAATTAAAACTGATTCATTATATTTTTGACTGAAAGGAATCTGCAGAAATCAGACTATTGAAAATTAAAAAATTAGTTTTACTTTTGATGTGGATTAACTAAATTATTGCTGTTAATTCTATTTAATGCAGTATTTAGAAACTTCCATGCTTTAATTTTATTTCATTTTATTTTTTGTTTTGTTTTATTTTATTTTGTTTTTTTTTTTGTAGTTTTTTAAAATTCTATTTATTTGGTTCCAGCCGACGTCTTTGCTATCAGAATTGGTTATGGTTTAGGTGCTTAGTTTTAATTTATGGGAATCGTTAAGGTAAAAATAACGATCATTACTATAATTTGAAAAAAAGATTTGTCCCTACTGTTATAACTGTTGTACAATATTGATGGGAGTATCTTGTACTAGGTACAGCAAAACCACGTTATATTGGTGAGAATATCTCTTACTAGGTACAGGAAAACCTACATTATATTATTGCCATAAAAACGCCATATTGAAATCATTCTTTTAAAATTTTCTCAAGAACTATGACCAGAACACCATTATTGTTTGTTTTGTTTTTTTGTTTTTACTGCGAAGTTAAGGGGCTGAATTGCAAACCAAATGGTCAGGAGTTCAATTGCTATAACAGGCATTGTGTTTTACCCCCGAGAGGCAGGGGCTCCACTTTGGTTTAGTTGACCATATCGATCCCCAGTATTGATTTTTGAAGTCTGGTACTCAATTTAACGATCTCGTTTTTGTGAAACCGCTAAGTTATGGGACATAAACGCAGGCACACTCTCTCTCACACACACACACACACACAATGTATATATATATATATATATATACACATACACACAACAGGCTTCTGTAGTTTCTGTTTACTAAATTCTACTCACAAGGCATTGGTTAACCTGGGGTCACAGTAGAGGACATCTGTCCTAAGGACCATTGAATGAAAATGTTCCTTCTTGGTTTGGTGTCAGAAACAGTTTGCTCTGTGCAAATGAGGGACCACATTTGCTGTTTTTATTCATCTGGTGCACTAATCTTGACATGTGGTGCCCTAATGGGTTGAATATGGCACTTAATTATCAGGTAGAAACATAAGTTATCAAATAGATATATGTCTAGGTTCTTTTCAGTGGCTGATAATACTTTAGTGGCGCCACTCGAATAAGGTAATTATTTAACCCATAAATGGGGCCCTAACAGGTACTACTGCTCCAGGCCAGATCAGACCTGGTAGTTATGACAACTAAGGGGTAACTCCACATCCCCCCCCCCCCCCCCCACACACACACACATATATACATATGATTGGTTGCATGAGAATTTTTATCTCTTGAATTTTAAATAGTCGTTTATTTTATCCTCTCTTATGATTATTTCAGTTGTTGTCCCTTCACTTCTTTACCTTTCATGTCGATCCTGGAATCTCCCTTTTACCCACATCATATTGTTGTAATTGAATCTGTGATCTCAACTGAATGTCGTCACTCTATGACCCTCCAATCGCCAACCTTTGTCAACCTGTGACCCTCTATCCTTCAACATTTATCACTCTGTGACACTCCAACCATCACACTTTGTCCCTCTATAACCCTCTAACCATCAATCTCTATCGCTGCATGACTCTCTAACCATCAACATCTGTTACTATGACCCTCCATCCATCACACTTTGTCATTCTATGACCCTCCAATCCTCAAACACTGTCACTCTGTGACCTTCTAACCAACAATCACTGTCACTCTATGACCCTCCAATCATCAAACACTGTCACTATCACTCTCTAACCATCAACATCTGTCACTCTGTGACCCTCTAACCATCATTCTCTGAATCTATGACCCTCTAATCATCAAACTCTGTGACCCTCCAACCATCACACTTTGTCCCTCTATGACCCTCTAACCATCAAACACTCACTATAACCCTGCAACCATCACACTTTATCACTCTATGACCCTCTAACCATCAAACACTGTCACTCTGTGCCCCTCTAATCATCAATCTCCATTACATCGTTCACTAGAAAGCCCCCCCCCCCCCCCCCCCCCCCATTGTCTTTAACGATATTCTAAAAGATGGTGGAATGAATAGTCCTGCTTTTTCTCAAAGAAATATTTTTGTGTTTCTGCTCTTCTTCACTCTCGTCTGTCTCTCTATTTCTTTATTTTCTGATGAAGGACTAGCGTCTGAAACATTAACACTTTTCCTACTGTATTATGTCTGAAAAACTATTGTATATCTTCATTGTACTTCATCTATTGTGTTTTTTCCAGTTACTTTTCATGCACATACATACATACATACATATGTGTGTGTGTGTGTGTGTTAGAGAGTTGGGGCTGTTTCGACGGCAAATTCTAGACGTCTGGAATTTATCTGTTGAAACAGCAGGAGCTTAGCCATCAGGTCCCCAACTCTCTAATATATTTACACTCTACTATCTCAAGTATCAAGTACTCTGCTAGATAATGGTCATACTAGTGTAAAATCCTGATATATATATAGGCGATAGCCGCCGGTGTTTTTGCATAGCTACGGCTTTCTAAATGTTTATTTATAAACATACCGTATATCTTTAGAAATATGAAATTATAATACATATCTGTATTCAGCTATGGTCGAAGCTTAATTCTATTATATATATATATATATATATATCATCATCATCATCATCATTTCATTTTACGTCTGCTTTTTCCCTGCTTGCAAGGGTGGGACGGGAACTGATTCTGGCTTGATTTCTACAGCTGGATGCCCTTCCTAACACCAACCTCATTTACAGTGAGTGCTGGGTGCTTTTTTGCCGTGGCACCTCCACGACCACTTTACAGTGTGGGCTGGGTGCTTTTTTGCTATGGCACCTCCACGACCACTTTGCAGTGGAATGATAGGGACGCCAGTCCCTATCATCTCATTTCTACAGCTGAGTAAACTGGAGCAATGTGAAATAAAGTGTCTTGCTCAAGGAAACAACACATCACCCGATCTGAGAATTGAACTCACAACCTTTCGATTGCAAGGCCAATGCTCTAACCACTAAGCCATGTGCCTCCATATATATTTGTGTGTGTATATTTACAATTACTCGGTCCCGGGTTCTATCCCACTGTATGGCATGTTGGGCAAATGTCTTCATTTACCTTAGCCTCTGGTCAACCCATATCTTGTATACACACTATCATATCTGTTGTGAATGTGATGGTATGATCGATATCTCATCTACTCTATTTCTATAATCTGATGGCAGAATTTGGTTCTATGACACAAAACTGTTTATTTTAAAGTGTTGATATTTATCTAAAATCCTTCCGTCATGATTTCATGTAAGAACCTTTATTAAGTTATGTTCCAAACATTAGCTTAATTCTTGATACCAAACCACCTGAAATTAAACCTTATTCTACAATACAAAACTTTGTTTTAAAATGTTTATATTTATCTTAAAACTTTCTATCCAACTGTAGAAAACTTGTTAAACAACGATGAGGAGGACTTCAGCTGTGTCAAAGACATGACAACCTCCCTAATGTCAGTGCCAAGATAAAATACACCCAGTACACTCTGTAAAGGGGTTAATATAGGAATGGTAACCAGCTGTAGAAAACTTGTTAAACAAAAGGTGAGGAGGACTTCAGCTGTGTCAAAGACATGACAGACTCTCGAGTATTGGTGGTTTACATGATAAAATACACTCAGTAGAATGTTGGGCTATATGTCATGACCCTAACTCCACCTGGAGGTCAGAGATCTCTACTTGAGTACTGACCATCCTGTGACAACATATAATCCTTGGTGACAGGCAAAAACTGGCATTAGATGACACTAGCAGAAAAACCACCCTTCGGGTGGTGTTCTGCTAGCATGTGTGGTGTGTATATTGATATTATACGCAAGTATATATACATGTAGATATGTTACATGTGTAGTGTGTATATTGATATTATACGCAAGTATATATACATGTAGATATGATACATGTGTAGTGTGTATATTGATATTATACGCAAGTATATATACATGTAGATATGATACATGTGTAGTGTGTATATTGATATTCTACGCAAGTATATATACATGTAGATATGATACATCAAATGAAATCGTAATTGACAATATACACAGAAATTGAACAAAGACTGCGTTACACTGTCTTATGTAATCAGTCACGTAATCCATGATACATTAAAAAAAGACGATATTATATATAAACTGCATTAGGAGAAAATTAGTGACGGAAATATATGAATGTTTATTTAAGCGATCGCTAACCGGAAGTGTTGACATTTGAAAATTTGAAAGAAGTGAATCTTAAAATAAGCAACAAAATTATTTATATTTAATCAAGAATAACGAAAGTTAGTAGATAAATTATGTAATATTCGTTCATTATTTATTCAAAGTAATCCAACTTATTTTACAAACGGGATAAAAAAATGCATTCTGGACGCAGTCCCGCAGTCCTTACTTTATTATAGTTTAGATTAAACGATGAAGTTACAAACACTTGTTGTTTTGATCATAAAGGTTTAGGGTGTAGTTTTACTTGAGAACCTATATCAGGTTAGTGTTATGTTTCCAGGGTTTGTGTTGTTGTTGTTGTTGTTATTGTTGTTGTTGGACCAGTTGTAGTAGTAATAGTGGTGGCTGTATCTTATCTTTTATTGTAGCTTGTGTTGTTGTTGGCAGTAGTCTTTATTTCTATATTACATACATACACACACACTAATACGTAGCTTGTGTGTGTAAGTATGTGTTTGTATGTTTTACACACTAACACACACATATAGTCTGTATGTGTAAGTGTGTGTCTGTTGCTTGTTTACCATACCTACAAATCAAAACTATTTTGCATGAATATATATTCTTCTGCTTATTATATATATACAATGCTATATATATATATATATACATACAATGCTATGTATATACAATATTATATATATATATATATTTGGTTGTAACATAAATTCCCGCCGTTTTGTTATTAAGAAGTTTTATAACAATGGCAGGAATTTATGTTACAACCCAATATATACAATACTATATATATGCACACACTGCTATATAATTAGATGTTTAAGTAATATTTCTGTTGCTGTATGTGTTATTATCAATTTGTTATTTCGCTGTATTTGTTTGCGATTTATTTGATTAGTAGCTGTTCTAGAACTAGATATTTTTTATAAGATCCATTTCTGTTTCAATCTATGTCTGGTATTTCATTTGTTAAGTTTATGTCATTTTTCATTCTGTTCTTTATCAGCATAAACATTATATATATATATGTGTGTGTGTGTGTGTGTGTATATATACATGTATGTATGTGTGTATGTATATATATATGTGTGTGTGTATGTATATATATATATGTGTGTGTGTGTATGTATATATATGTGTATATATATATATATATATGTGTGTATGTGTGTATGTATATATATATATATATGTATGTATGTGTGTATGTATATATATATATATATATATATATATATATATATATATTATATATGTGTGTGTAAATATATATGTAAATATACATATATATGTGTATAAAATATGTATAAAATCTCTTTTTGCCATGTGGGTATGCGGTGTTGAACAAGTCTGCACATTTTTGGTTATCTTTTATAGAAATATATAATCAGTTTTTATTCTCTTGTTCCTGTTTTTATATTTATTTCAAACAAAACAGAAACAAAATAAAATGTCTTAAATTTAGCTATTGTCTAGCAACAATCAACAGAATCTTATTATTTTCTGTTGAAACTATCCGACATCATATTCCTCCATCACAATGATAAAGTCTACACTCTAAACATTCCTTCTGGCACTCAATATTAAGCGTTTCTAAAGTTTACTATTTTGGGTTTAATGAGTTCTTTAAACCCTTTAGCATTTAAACCGGCCATATCCGACTAGGATTTCTTCACCTCTTTCTAATCAAACTGGCCATAACCAGCTGCTCATACTTATGTTAAGGTGTTGTTCTCAAAATAAATAATATCAAAATCTCGTAGATTCAATATTTTGTGAGATAATTATGAGAGATTCAGCCTTTACCACAAAAATATAATAGTAGATATGTTTGTTGTTGTTACAGTTCACAGCTATGCAGGTTTAGCTGGCCTCCTCCAAGGTATATCTCAGAGGTGTCTTGGGTGATTTAATGATAGGGACCCCAGTCCTATCATCTCGTTTCTACAGCTGAGTAAACTGGAGCAACATGAAATAAAGTGTCTTGTTCAAGGAAACAACACATCACCAGGTCCGAGAATTGAACTCACAACCTTTCAATTGCAAGCCCAATGCTCTAACCACTAAGCCATGCGCCTTCACAATAGTATATAATAATAATGAAATATTGTGTACAGTGCTCAGGTGCACTACAACTCATCAAAAAGTGTATGTATAGTACATAGGGTAATGTACAAACATCAGGAAAATGAACAGTGCATGAGTCATGATACACACGTGTGCATGTGTATGGAAGGGGTACATCAGGTGTAGTTTTGGCGTATTTATATATAGAGTAATGTAAATGTTCAAGGGTTCAAGTTCTATTACTAATCCATTACCAAGTTTAATTCAACACCATCCACCATCTGGCCCTTTGCCATTTTTTAACAGATTCAATATTATGTGAGGTAAAGACTTTACTGTAAAAATACAATAGTATATATAGAGTAATGTAAATGTTATGTGAGGTAAAGACTTTACTGTAAAAATACAATAGTAAATATAGAGTAATATAAATGGTAAAGGTTTAAATCTAGTTGGTCAGTCTTTTGAAAGTTTGATGTAAGGAATATTTTGTTTGAATATGGTTGGTCAGTTTTTGGCAGTTTGCTGTAAAGAATCTTCTTTGTAGTGGTCACTTGCTTAATTTTGATCAGCATAATATTGCTTTGCCGATCTTTAAGTGAGTATATATATATAGTTTTTTTTGTCAAACGACTTTCATCTAATTGGACCAAGGAAACAATGTTTCTGTTGGTCTTTCCAATTGCTAATACTATCTATCGGTCGCAACTCCAGGTAGAAGAAGCAGCGTGAAATAAAGTGTCTTTCTTGTTCAAGGACATAATGCATCGAACTGACAACCTCATGATTGCGAATCCAGTTCTCTAACCACTCAGCCACATGCCTTCACATATATATGTATATATATTTAATTACATAATAAGCAACACAATATTTATTATGTAATTAAATAGCTCTGTAACATACATAGAGCACTCTTCTTTCCTTTACCATATATATATGTTTGCTCAATACAAAGCTTAAACGCTTCAGTCTACGTGATCTTGAGTTCTGGCATGAGATCTTATGTGGCTTTTTAGACCAGACATACCTTTAAAAAAGCCGTCCACATAAATAGCACATTAGTTTTTGTCCAACTTGAACTGTTTGTGGTGTCTGATCTTGATGAACTTGATGAAATGTCTCTTTAGACCTCCTTCAGATTTGCATATTTTGAGATGTATATGGCATTGATATTAGTGAACTGGTTGGTATGTTCTGAGGTCAGTAGGAAGTCTCCTATTGTGTGGTCTTATGTGAGGTTGAAGTCCACTTCTGACTGGCAGATTCTGCCACAAACTGTATAAGTAGAGAAAGTTCCATTAATTACACACACACATATATATACACTAAACAAATAAATATATAAATAGCAATTTAGCATGACTCTCCATTTCTGTCTTTGCTATTTAACAAACAATAAGAATTAAGAATTGGAAAATATGTTGTTATAAGTTAGCAGTAATTTATTTGAACATTTGAACTACAGGGTGAAAAATATCTTGTCGCTCTACCCACCCAGTCAACTAAAATATCTTGTCGCTCTACCCACCCAGTCAACTAAAATATCTTGTCGCTCTACCCACCCACTCAACTAAAATATCTTGTCGCTCTACCCACCCAGTCAACTAGAATATCTTTCACTCTAGCCACCCAGTCAACTAAAATATCTATCACTCTAGCCAATCAGGTACAAGATCTATCACTCTAGCCAATCAACTAAAAGTACAAAGGAAGTAAACGCTAGACATATAATATCCATTTTGTCGAGCTAACCAACTGAAGGGAAAGCCTTATAATGTGGTTTTCCTGTACTGTTTCAGAGATACTCATCCAGAAATAAGGTCAATCTGTACTACAGAAATTGGGGTATGGATGCGAAGGTACCCGAATATGTTTTTAGATGATAGCTACTTAAAGTACGTCGGTTGGACATTGCATGACAAGGTAAGTCAAGGGTTGATAATATGCTGACATTTTTTCAGGGATACGCAGCCAGAAATAAGAGCAATATGTTCATCAGAGATCGGGGTGTGGATGAGAAAGTACCCTTACATGTTTCTTGATGATAGTTACTTGAAGTATGTTGGTTGGACATTGCACGACAAGGTAAGTCTGCCAGCAATGTCTTCTATCATTGCTTTAAAACATTCAGCTGGACAACTGATCTCATCTTATTTCATGAATTCCTGGTTTGCTGGGAAGGGGACAGGGTCCTTCAACACACGTTAGTTAATATACTGTGTGTGTGTGTCAAGTTTAGAATAGTTACACAGTAGTATTCCTGTATGTTGTAAGAGATTATTTAAAGGGTTAAAGGGTTACCAGCAGGAAGAACTTGTGACTGTTAAACGTCACCTCAAAAGACCCCCCCCATCATAAATATAAAACCTTGCATAGAATCTGCAGGGCTAACTTCTTGTTTATCAAAGGAAAATGGCCTTAAAATTCTTGTTGTATTGTACACATCAACAAATATAGGGTATTGTTTTCACAATATATATGTATATAGTATTACAATGAGATCATTATGTAGTGTACTGTGAGAAACATGTATTGAAAATGAAATATCGTAGAAGGACCCTGTCTAACCCATGCGAGCATGGAAAAATGGACATTAAACGTTGATGATGTGATGTATCTATTGAATTTAAGTGGCTTAATATAGTAATTAGCTGGTCATAGAACTTCTTGGGCTTCATTAAGATAATTAGTGTAATTAGGACTGATCTGACAAGTCTAGGAAGACTAGTGTGACAACCTGTCTAGTGCTGGTCTCTAACCTCACAACAAGACATGGTCACATGACAACCTGTCCAACCCATGTCAGGGTGGAATACAGCTGTAGAAATGATGATGATGATGATCTCTGAAACTTCAGGTAACAAGAAATCCCAGTGACAATATGAGCTGAGTTGTGACATAGTTTTACTAATAAAAAAAAGACTCAGAACAACAGGTATGTTCAGTTAAAAATTATATTAAACCTTTTGTGAGACTACTTTCCAGGAAATACACTCTATTTCAATTAATGAACTAAGAATTTTGAGGGATTTCCTGAAATAATTAATAATTTTATTAAGATTCTATGATACAAAATACTGTTTTAAAAGTGTTTTATTTAGCTGAACTTAATTTTATGTTAGAACCTTCATTAAATTATGCCTGAAACAGCATCATCATAAGGGGAAAGTTATTTCATTAGAAATATGGTAACGAAAGATTTAAAGTGTTTATATTTATCTAAAAAAATCTCCCATCATGATTTCATGTAAGAATCTTTTAGCTATGCTCCTAACCCCAGCTTAATAAGAAAGTTGTTACTAAATCCCTCCAAATTCTTGATTATTTTCAAAATCATTTGAAGATCATAGGCAGTGTCATTCATTTGAAATATCGTAGGGTTTAAAGTGTTTATCATTATCATCATTATATTTATCTAAAATCCTTCCATCATAATTTCATGTAGGAATCTTTAAGTTATGTCACTAACACCCAGCTTAATAAAAAAGTTAGTTATATTATTAAATCATACCAAATTCTAGATAGTTTTCAAAATGATTTGAAAATTCAAGGCAGTGTATTCCATTAGAAGTATGGTAACGAAAGGTTTAAAGTGTTTATTTATATTTATCTTTAAAAAAACAACCTTCCATCATGACTTGAAAAAAAAAAATGAATATTGAGCTCAAATCATGATGGAAGGTTTTTTGTTTACCACTATTTATCTAAAAAAAAAGACCTTCCATCATGATTTGAAAAAAATTTAATAATGAGCTAAAAGCTGTTAGTCTTTACAGTTAAATAAGACATTTAAATGAATGTTGTAGGTGGGGGATGTGCGCTTGTGTTGTTTAAAGGCACTGCAACCGCTCTATGATACCAGGGACCTGGCGCCAAAACTAGAACTCTTCACCAACAGATTCAAGGTAAGGAAATTGTTAACTGTTTAATATTTGTCGTTAAATATATGAGTATCTTTTTATAAATTACTGGTGCTTCAACAGTGTTTTCTTTAAATGCTAGACTGTACTACAGTTAAACCACTGGGAGTGAAGGACCCCTAGCTTTTGTCAGAGCATTCTTCTAAGAGAAAGAAACTGGGATAACTCCGATATAAAACCTGCGGCTCAGTAGTTACTGATGTTGATCTTTCCTTCTATTCGGGTTATAGCTACTGTCGCTCAGAGAGTGGGATTGGCTCAGTGCACAGTCTTTCCTCACTTTAAAAAATATCTTCACGCACAGCCATTGCATGATAGCATTAATTAATAATTATTAATAATGTTATATCGTGCAATGGCTATATACTTGATAACGAGGTGGCAGCCATCATATATATATATATATATATATATGTGTGTGTGTATATATACACACATCTGTGTGTGTATACACAGATGTATATACATACAATGTTGATCAAAATATAAAAAATATATTTACGCCATTGAATATTTTATGGAAAATATATTTGAAACAGTTATTAACAATTTTGGTAAAAGTCATGTTTTTTCTCTCTAGGATCGTATTGTGGAGATGACTCTTGATAAGGAATATGAAGTTGCTGTCCAGGCTGTAAAATTGGTGATTAGCATTTTAAGGTAGGAATAGATATTTCTTTTAAATTCTTCCATCACCGTTTAACGTCCATTATTCATTGCTTTGCAGCAAAGAGTTATGGTCTGAGTTCAAATCCCGCCGATGTTAAACTTTGTCTTCCATCCTTACGGGGTCGATAAAATAAAGTACCAGTAATACACTGGGATAATTGCTGGCCTTGTGCCAAAAATAGAAACAATTATTCATTGGATGGCTGTATTGGTAGAGCGTCAGACACCATGTTTTGCAGCATAGAGTTATGGCCCATTGCGTTCTGAGTTCAAATCCTGCCGAGGTTAACTTTGCCCTTCATCCTTACGGGGTCGATAAAATAAAGTACCAGTAATGTACTGGAGAATAATTGCTGGCCTTGTGCCAAAAGTAGAAACAATTATTCATTTATTTTTCTATGTAAACAGTCTGGTTTAATAAATTGAAATGTCGGTATAGGCTTGAGAAAAATATCAAATAATTATTTTGGTTGGTGTTAGGAAGGGTATCCAGCCATAGAAACCAAGCCATAAACAGTTCTGTATGAGAAAGACATGGTCACCTGATCGAACTTGTCTCACAAAAGGACAACTCATCCAACCCATGCTAGCGTAAAAAACTAAACATTAAACAGTGATCATCATCATCATCATTTCATTTTACGTCCGCTTTTTCCCTGCTTGCAAGGGTGGGACGGGAACTGATTCTGGCTTGATTTCTACAGCTGGATGCCCTTCCTAACACCAACCTCATTTACAGTGAGTGCTGGGTGCTTTTTTGCCGTGGCACCTACACAACCACTTTGCAGTGGAATGATAGGGACCTCAGTCCCTATCATCTCATTTCTACAGCTGAGTAAACTGGAGCAATATGAAATAAAGTGCCTTGCTCAAGGAAACAACACATCACCCGGTCTGAGAATTGAACTCACAACCTTTCGATTGCAAGGCCAATGCTCTAACCACTAAGCCATGTGCCTCCATATATAAAATATCATGATGATGATATAAAAAGCGGGTAGAAGCCATGACAGGCTTGATAAAGATATATATATATATATATATATAAAGATATAAAGCTGGTAGAAACTTTGACAGGGTTGACTGGGTACTTTTTCATTGTGGTACCAGCACGATCATCTAACAGGGTGACTGGGTACTTTTACATCGTGGTACCAGCATGTTCACCTAAAACCATCATAATTTTATGCATGAAATTTTTAGTAAGGAATCTTCCAAACACCAATTTCCTCCAAATTTTTTTTATTGATTTCAAAATTATTTGAAATATATTGATGACATTATTTCATTAGAAATTGGCAGTATCGGTAGAGGGTCGGACGCCATGCTTTGCAGCAAAGAGTTACGGCCCTTTATGGTCTGAGTTCAAATCCCGCCGAGGTTAACTTTGCCTTTCATCCTTACGGGGTCCATAAAATAAAGTACCAGTAATGCACTGGGTAATTGCTGGACTTGTGCCAAATGTAGAAACAATTATTTCATTAGAAATTGGTAATGAAATGGTTAAATTCTAGAAATTTACTATTTTTATTTCTATTTTCTAGATATAATGAGTCCGTGTTGACTGACAAAGATTGTGAGAACGTCTATGAATTAGTTTATTCTTCCCATAGACAAGTAGCTCAAGCTGCAGGAGAGTTTCTGAATGCTAAACTTTTTCAAAAGGACGATGAAAGCCTGCGTTGCCTTAAAATTAGCAAAGGCAAGCGCCGTAGTCCTAATACCCCTCTTATACGAGATTTGGTGCAGTTTTTCATTGAAAGTGAGGTAAGCTTTCTCATCACAAAATTTCTTTTCCTGTCCTGTACATTTTTTTACAAAAAATAATCAAAATCTAGTTATTGGTCACTGAGCTGATATTAATGATTGTTTTTTTTTTCTTTTTTTGACTGAAGAAAATTTAGCCTGATAGTGGGTTTAGAATCCTCTAAGAAATGGAAAAAGATGAGTATTGACGTACATTGGATCTTTTGCCATTTCTTAGGGAGTTCTGAACCCCATTATTAGACTAAAATTTCTTTAGTTAAAAAATAAAAATAAAAATACGGTGAAAGCTTCTATTTTTAATTTCAAATCCACTATTTCTAAACTTGTAATATGAAATTATTTGTTTGAGTTAAAAATCTAAAAATACCCCCAAAGACTAGAGTTTATTCAAAAGTTGAACATATATAAGTAAATATAAACAGTACTAACTACACAAAGTAGAGTTATATTGAATATTCTAGTGATTTTTGTGGTTATGAAAACAGAAAAGGAAGGGAAAGACAAGGCTCTAGGGTGACAGAAGAATGGGGAGGGGAGAGTGATGGGCTCTGGGCCTAGGGTGCTGCAGTATTAGGGCTGCACCCTGCAGATTAACAATTTAAAATATTTGAATTTTTTAAAATCTAACTGAATCAATTGCTTATTGTTATTTATTTTATTTCTTTTGTGTGTGTTTAGCTTCATGAACATGGCGCCTATTTAGTGGATAGTCTGTGGGACATTAATGACATGATGAAAGACTGGGAATGTATGACTGATTTACTCTTGGAAGATACTGGAAAAGATGAAGAATGTAAGTAGAGTTTCAATGTGTTTCATAGCTCACTACTTCATTGTGGAATACTCAGCCACTTTGTTTTACTTAACGGAATATCAGATCAAATATTCACTTTAAACAAATGTTTGTGGATCATAGACTTAGACATAAATATATATATATACTACAAGCCGAATATTACATAAAAGAGGGACATCCCCCAACTATATAAACCTTAATCTAGTTAGAAAAATATAAAAACAATCTCTTCTCAACATATATTAATAACCTTAAATTACCACACTAATAATGGAAAGATATGCTGATGAGAATAGGTGCAAATATGCGATAATGAATGTGTCTAAAAACGTCCATAAGTATGTATATATATGTGAAAATGTATATAAATAAGTAAATATATATATATGTTTGATGTGTATAGTTAGATGTAAGTGTATTCATGTATTAAAGTGCTTATATATATATATATATATATATATATGTATGTATATATGTGTATATAGATGTGTATGTGTGTACACATGGACTAGAGTATGTATGTATATATGTGTGTGTCTATACGTGTGTATATAAAGATAAGTTGAGTATGAAAATGTATACACATGAGCGCGTATGTATGTACATGAATACATGTGTGTATATATATGTGTATGCATGTGTATATATATGTAAGTATGAATATGTGAATTGTGAGTATATGTATTTTGTAGAGGTGTGCAAATATATGTGTGTATGAATGCGTGGGTGAAAGGATACGTACACTTGAAAGAAAAATTTAAGTCTGAATGTTAATTAAGTGCAAACACAAAACCAACCACGCATATCTTTACTATCTCTAATCCTTCTATAGATTTAGAAAAATAACCAATAATATATTCTATAAAAAATGTCAAAACAACAGATGGGAATCTAATTACTCACTGCCACCAAGAATTCTCACTGCTATCGAAAAACCACTCCTTCAACTATTCTTCTAACAACTTCACCCCTCCCTCCTAATATTCTCTATAAAAACTAAATAGGTCCTCAGTAATATTATTCTGATGAAATGACAGTAAATAATAACATTGAAATATTGAATGTCTGCATAACTAAAAGTTTGTAGATAGCAGCTGTTTTAGGTTATGTAACTGTTATAGAAACACGTGTCAATAAATTCCTTTCAACTAAACTGTATCCATTCAAATCTTTCTATTTTTCTCCGGATTACTTTTGGAACTACAACTGGAACCGTCGAGCAAACTCTACGTGAGCTGATAATCTACTGTGTGTAATATTTATATTACAACACAACGGAAAATACTGTATATATATATATATATATATTCTGTCATTACCACAGCAGACGTCTGACGAGCTTTTCATTCCAGAGTCGGGCTAGATCAATACAGATCGAACCTTGAGCTGATCAATAGGGAAACACGTGTCACTACTCTATAAACGTAATGAAAACATAACAATTTGTCCTTTTATTATTATATTTACATTATATTTAGGGCGGTGGATTGGCAGTATCGGTTGAGGGTCAGACACCATGCTTTGCAGCAAAGAGTTACGGCCCTTTATGGTCTGAGTTCAAATCCTGCCGAGGTTAACTTTGCCTTTCATCCTTTCGGGGTCGATAAAATAAAGTACCAGTAATACACTGGGATAATTGCTGGCCTTGTGCCAAAAGTAGAAACAATTATTATATATATATATATATATTTGTAGCTCTTGATGATCGGCGTGAAACAAGTCTTATAGAAATAATGGTATGTTGTGTGAAACAAGCAGCAACTGGAGAATCTCCCGTTGGTCGTGGTCCCAACAGAAAGGTCAGTTTTGTTTTTATTCTCTAACTTTTAATCATTTACTCTGATTCTTAGGATTATACAAATAAACTGTTGCTCACTATAAAGTGATCATGTAGGTTATAGAGGACAAATAAATATTGATTTTTTATTAGGTTATAACATAAATTCCCGCCAATTTGTGAAAACCAATTAATTATAATAACAGTGGGAATTTATGTTACAACCCAATATTTTTCAGCTGTTATAAAACAAAAGATGAAACAATAAAATGTATGCGTTCTGGTTTGTCTTTATTTTAGTTGACTGCAAAGGAAAACAAATTGGTTCTTGAAGATAAAACCAAACTTACAGAACACTTCATCCAAACATTACCACTAATGTTACTAAAAGTAAGAATTATTGACTTTTTTAGCTTGGTCGCTTTTCTTTTTATTATTCTATGTTGAAAGTCTTAACAAAAGTTTGTTGTTTTTATATAATATTATGTAGGAAGATTTTAATAAAACAAAAACCATTTAACCCTTTAGCATTTAAACTGGCCATATCCGGGCCAGAATTCTCTCACCTCTTTCTGTTCAAACTGGCTGTAACTTGCCACTCCTATTGATGTTAAAGTATTGTTCTCAAAATAAATAACATAAAAATCTCATAGATTCGATATTATTTGAGGTAAAGCCTTCACTGTGAAAATACAATAGTATATATAGAGTAATGTAAATATTATGTGAGATATTATTTACCATGAAAATACAATAGTATATATAGAGTAATGTAAATGTTAAAGGGTTAAAATGTGTTTTGTTTCATTTTAATTTTTTATATTGAATTGTTTGTTTATGTTTTTTTTTATCATTTACTTGTTTTTGTTTTTGTTTTCACTTCTTTTTTTTTTTTAACAGTATTTAATGGACTCTGAGAAAGTTGCTAATCTCCTACAAATTCCCCAATATTTTGATTTAGATATTTATACATCTAGCCGTCAAGAAAAGGTAAAAATGTTGCTTACTATCAAATTATATTTCATCATCATCATCATCTTTGTTTAATGCCCATTTTTCCATGCTGGCATGAGTTAGACGAGTTATCCTGCTGTGAGCAATGCCATGTCAGGTGAAGCAATTCTGGCTTGGGTTCTACAGCTGGATGCTCTTCCTGGCACCAACCTCATTTACAGTGTGTGCTGTGTGCTTTTCATCACGACACCTACACGACCACTTAAGTGTGGACTTGTTACTTTTTGTCATGACACCTACACAAACACTTAATAGTGTGAGCTGGGTGCTTTTTGTCGTGTCACCGAAATGACCATCTAACAGGGTGAACTTGGTGCTTTTTATCATGTCACTAACCCAACCACCTTACAGGGTGGAATGGGTGCTTTTTGTTACTATCTTTATCACTGTGTCACCAGCACAATCACCTTACAGTATATATATATATATATTTGTACATTATTCTATGTACTATACATGCACCTTTGATGAGTTATGGTGCACCTGAGCACAGTACACAATAATTTCATTATTATATATATATATAACTGTAATTATGGTCGAGTGACGTAACTTCTAATGATCAGCGACTTTTAGACACACCGGACTAATGAAACGATTGTTTACAGCCAACCATGTTATTCTTCATTCTTTTGCTATATATATATATATATATATATATATATATATATACACATATACATATATATATATATATTGTCAATTTTTCTTTTTTAGAACCTTGAAGCATTGTTAAGATACCTTCATGAAATTGTTGAAAAACACACAGATTCTGAGGTAAGAGATATTTTGTTGTTGTTGTTTTCATGTTAAATATTTAATTTTATTTATCGTATTTTGTTATTGGACCCCCCCCCCCTACCCAATAATGAGGATGGCGAATTGACGAACTCGTTAGGGCAATGGATTATTCTGGCCAAGTTTGGGTTCAAATCCCACCGAAGTCAACTTTGCATTTTCAAGGTTGATAAATAGAATACCAGTAATGTACTCCTCCATATCACTTTTTCTCTCTCTCTCTCTCTCTCTCTATATATATATATATATATATATATATATATATATATATATAGAGAGAGAGAGAGAGAGAGAGAGAGAGAGAGAGATAGGCAGATGACAGACAGACAAGAAATCACCTGTGTTCTGACCTGAAGAGGGACTGGGCTCCACCAGGTTTAAAATACCCCAAACCTTTCATGTGTTGAGATGCCACCCCTTGGTTCATTTATAAAGCATTGGGGAAAATTTGAAATTTGAAAATATGTTCACATATTTTAGGGAAGCTGCCGCAATCCAGATAACTATAAATAATAGTTGAATAAGTAGGTTAAGGTAGCCCTTAGAGGAAAGGAAAAAAAGTGAATAAAGATTCCTGACTTATCCAACTATTATTTATAGTTATCTGCATTGTGACATCCCATAAATAATGCAATATTTTATACTTATTTTATTTTTAAAGATTAAGATAAACTACACCTTTCAAAGCTTGCACAAAGAATGGGGACAAAGGTGAACTCAACACCTGCATTTATAGCAATTTTACGCAGATGCCCCCACCCCACAGCTTTTATTGTATGTAATTGAAAAAATTGCATTATTTATGGGATGACCAAATATTTTCGAATTTTAAAAAGCTAAACATTATTAAATATGGCAGTATCGGTAGAGCGTCAGACGCCATGCTTTGCAGCATAGTTATGGCCCTTTACGTTTTTAGTTCAAATCCCACCGAGGTTAACTTTGCCTTTCATCCTTATGGGGTCAATAAAATTTAGTACCAGTAATACACTGATGTAATTGCTGGCCTTGTGCCCAAAGTAGAAGCAATTATTAAGTATTTCTTCCCTGTAGCCTACCTAATTCTGCTGTACTAACTCTGTCTCTTTGATTATTTCTCAGGTCCTGGAGGCAGCATCAAAATGCTATGAATGTTTGTGTAGTGAAGAATATGCCATTGGTGGAAAATGCGATGTGGCAAAAAAAACATTGGTTGATAACCTTGTTTCAAAATTTAAAGAATCTATGCAGGATTTTTTTGCTGAAGTAAGTACATATATTGTTGTTACAGCTCACACCTATCTAGATTTATAACAAGAGGTCCCCCAGCCCTATCATGTTGTTACAGCTCGCATGTATTTCGGTTTAGAACAGAGGACCTCAGTTCTATCATGTTGTCACAGCTCACACCTATTTTGGGTTTAGTTGGCCTCATACAAGATTGCATCTCATAGGATGTTTCTTGTGTGTTTTAATGATCAGGGGCCCCTGCCTTATTTTATATTCTTGATTTTTCGAAAATCAAGAATTTTGAGGGATTTACTAAAATAACAAAATTTTATATTTTCATTTTTAAGCTGGTTTTCGAAACATAACTTAACAAAATTTTTTTGCATAAAATTATGGCGGCAATTAAAAAATTTAAATACAAACACATTAAATATCTGACCAAAATTCTCTCACCTCGTTCTGTTCAAACCGGCCATAACCAGCCACTCATACTGATGTTAAGGTATTGTCCTCAAAATAAATAATATCAGAATCTCATAGATTTGATTTTATGTAAAGTAAAGTGTTTACCGTGAAAATACAATAGTATCATCACTTTACGTCCGCTTTTCCCTGCTTGCAAGGGTGAGACAGGTCCTATCAGCACAGCATCTCTCCACTTGTCACGGTCCTTTGTCATCTCCTCCGTGAGTTTCAGCGATCTGAGGTCTGCTCTCACACCTCCGACCATGTTTTTCGTGGTCTTCCTAGAGTAAATGCTAAAGGGTTAATATAAAAAAAGTCAAACTTTTTTTTTTTTTTTTTTAACAGGGTGAGCAACCTGATGAAGATGAAACTTTTGCTCTGCTTGCTAGTTTGAAGCGAATATATGCCTTTTATTGGTAAGTTGAACTATATTTTAGGTTGTTTATTATTTAACTAATTTAACTATTTTTTAGGAAAATTAAATTGTTAATTTTAGGTCAACTTTGCCTTTTGTCCATTCAGGTCGATGAAAAAAAGTACCAGTCAAGTACTGGGGTAGATTCTTCCTCTATATCTTTTTCTCTGGAAGTGGAAGAAATCTGCTGAATTCAGACCTGGAGAGGAGATAGGCTTTGCCAGGTTAAAATATGCCCTAGAAAGGGCATATGTCAGTACTGCACCTCTACAACTCCCTCAGGAATTAAGGGACCATCCATCCTTCCATCCTTTTGTTAATTTATTGTTTCTATAAAAATATAATTTTAACTAGTTATTTGGTAGTTCATCAAAGTTCTTTCGCCACACATTCTGTGACCTCCTCAGTAACTGTTCTCTTCTATACCTCCTCTTTTTTCTGGCCTTAATCTGTTACTCCATCTTGTCATCGAACAACTAATTATAATTGGTGATAAAGATAGTAAAAAAATATGATTTTAACTTTTTTTTTATTTTAAAATGTTATTGTTGATTTCTATTTGTTTCTCTAAAAATATAAATGAAAAATTTTTTTATTTTCTATTTTTCTATTTTATCTTTCCAGCTGCCATGATCTGAATACATGGGAACTTTGGGATGATGTCTTTCATATTGTTAAAACAGCCAATGAAAATAATGCCATTCCTGAAGAGGTAGGAGACTAGGATTGATACTTTGGTATGGCGGTGAATTGTGAAAGGCATGTGCATGGATGTGTTGAGAGAGAAATTGTGTTTAAGAGGGATAAGTTGAAGTGTACGGGAAAGAAGACTGCGATGGTATGGACATGTGATGCGCATGGAGGATGACCGCTGGGTAAAGAAGTGCCAAGGAATGACAGTAGAGGAAGACCACAAAAAACATGGTCGGAGGTGGTGAGAGCAGACCTCAGATCGCTGAAACTCACGGAGGAGATGACAAAGGACCGTGACAAGTGGAGAGATGCTGTGCTGAATAGGACCCGTCCAACCCTTGCAAGCAGGGAAAAGCGGACGTAAAATGCTGATGATGATGATGATGATGATGACGTGGCCTAATGGTAAGAGTGTTGGACTTAGGATCATAAGGTCGTGGGTTTCTGTGATTCCTGGACTGGGTTGTATATTGTGTACTTGAGCAAAATACTTCATTTCATGCTGCTTCAGTACACTCAGCTGAAGATGGGTACCAGCAGCAATAGCTGGGGTTTTAACCATGTGATGGACTAGCATCCTGTCCAGGGAGAGTATTGTACTCTCAGTTGCTTCGCGCCACAGGACCAGGATAAGAACCAGCCTGACAGGCCTCCTGACTTGAGACTGACTTTAAGAGTGGTGAATTGACATAGTCGGTAGAGCATCAGACAATATATTTTATGGCATTTAGTTATCATTGTCTTCTACATTCTGAGTTCAAATCCTGCTGAGGATAACTTTGCCTTTCGTCCTTCCAGGGTCGATAAAATTAAATACCAGTCAACTACTGGGGTTGATTTAATTGACTTTGCCTTTTACCACCAAATTTGCTGTTCTTGTCCTTAATTTAGAAACCGTTATTTCCAAGAAATGTCAGCTACTTGCCAATATTATACCAGATTCAATGGCAGCAAATTGGCAGAGCCGTTAAAAATACTTCCAGTATCTGTTTCGGCTCTATGTTCTAACTTCAAATCACACTGAGGTCAATTTTACCTTCCACCCTTTTGAGATCGATAAAAAAAAAAGTACCAGTCTAATACTGGGGTTGATTCTTCATCCAACTTACTTTCTCTATATATACAACCCTATTACAATTTACACTATGTCTTTACTAAAACTACTACTGCTGTGTATACAACTTGTGATATATTGTAAATACTTAAATGAAATTCTTTATTTTATTTACTGTAGGTTATTTGTAAAGCAATATCAACATGTGCAATGGCAATTATGTGGTGGTTACAGAAACTAGATGAAAACAATCCTGATAAGGTATGCTAAACTTTATAATAGATTATTGTTTAACCCTTTACCTTACTCTATATATACTATTGTATTTTCACAGTAAAGGCTTTACCTCACATAACATTTACATTACTCTATATATACTATTGTATCTCCAGAGTAAAGGCTTTACCTCACATAATACCTCACATAACATTTACATTACTCTATATATACTATTATATTTTCATGGTAAAGGCTTTACGTCACATAATATCTCACATAACATTTACATTACTCTATATTTACTATTGTATTTTCATGGTAAAGGCTTTACCTTGCATAATATTGAATATATAAATTAATTTGGAAAACGAAAATATTTATTTGTATTAAGCTCTGAATAATTGATTTTTATTAATTCCTTCATTGAGCCAAATTGGTATTTGTCAGACTCCCTCATATATATGTCTGTACTTGTGTATATATATATCTTCAATATATTTGTCATATATATATATATATATATATATATATATATATATATATTCCTTCCATATACTGTACCTATTGTGTTGTTATTTCTGTTTACCTTTTACATATATATGTCTATACTTGTGTATATGAGGGAGTTGCTGAAGAGTTCCTGGTTTTAAGGATATTTAAATCTTCTAACATTAAGATAGTTGTAATTATTAAGGAATGGTTTTAAAGAAATGTTTTTGTTTTTAATTTATTTTATATTTTTATCTTTTTATTATTTTTTATTCCAGGAAAAAGTTCGAGTGTTGAAACGTCGTCTAATAGATTTGATGAAATATTGTAGTGAACTAATTTTCCATTCCCAAGACAAAGTTAGTGAAGAGGTAAATAAAATTATAACTTTCAGCGATTTGAACGCAGGACGTAAAGGGACGTAACTCCAAAGCATGGCGTCCGACCCTCTACTGATACTGCCAATCCACCACATGAAAATACAATAATGAAAGTGAATTCTGTGGTGGGATGGAGGTGAAACTTAAAACTATTTATTGTTGTTTAACGTGAATTTTATATATGGTAAATATATTTTTCTTCTTTCTTTTTCAGGCTTATATAACTATCTGTGACTTGCTGATTGTTTTCAGCAAACATCTTGGAGAGAATGCTTTACTAAAATCTCTCATCTATGAACCAGATAAAAGTCTTCAGACTCAACTCTGTGGCTTTCTCTCAGAAAAAGTATTTGTGGAAGATGATGATGGTTAGTATTTGCAATTTGAACATTTTCCCATTGTTGGCAGAGTCTTTTTTACAGAGTGTACTGAGTGCATTTTATCGTGGCTCCAGCACTACTGATTTACAGAGTGTATAGGGTGCATTTTATCATGACACCTGCTTTACAGAGTTTACTGGGTACATTTTATCATGGCCCCAGCACTACTGCTTTACCGATTGTACTGGGTGTAGGTAGTCCTGGTACTTCTCTAAAGTGAGAGATCACAGCTCCGATATTATGAGTATGTCGTTAAAATATCTCAGGAAAGAATTGCTAGACAGATTTTACGGGGAAAGCTAACAGTCAGAAGACCTAGGGGTAAACCTAGAGCAAGATGGTTGGATAACATCCATGAGTTCAGCTGGTTGTTCTGACAGGACACATTGGAAAGAGTGTTTGAGGACTTTGCCCCCACAACCCTCTCAGGAATAAGTAGGTGAAGAAGAAGTGTAAAGTTTGTAAATAATGTATGTGGTTATATTTTTTAAATGAATGATGTAAGTGGCTATAGTTTATAAATGATGTAAATAGCTATAGTTTATATATGATGTAAGGAACTATAGTTTATATATGATGTAAGAAACTAGAGTTTGTAAATGATGTAAATAGCTATAGTTTATATATGATGTAAGGAACTATAGTTTATATATGATGTAAGGAACTATAGTTTATAAATGATGTAAATAGCTATAGTTTATATATGATGTAAGGAACTATAGTTTATAAATGATGTAAATAGCTATAGTTTATATATGATGTAAGGAACTATAGTTTATATATGATGTAAGGAACTATAGTTTATAAATGATGTAAATAGCTATAGTTTATATATGATGTAAGGAACTATAGTTTATATATGATGTAAGGAGCTATAGTTTATATATGATGTAAGGAGCTATAGTTTATATATGATGTAAGAGGCTATAGTTTATATATGATGTAAGGGGCTATAGTTTATAAATAAATGGTGTGTCTTTTGATTCATTTGCAGAAGAGATGGATGAAAATGTGAAGATAGAAGAACTTCATAAAAAACGAAATTTTCTGGCAGCTTTTTGTAAACTAGTTGTTTACAACATAACTAACATACGTACTGCAGCTGATATGTTTAAACATTATATGAAGGTAGGTTGTCAGTCGAGAAAGGGGACGCTTTTTTCTTACAATATATTCACAGGAAAATAATCCTGGTCTAATATATATATATATATATATATATTAATGCAAAGTATCCATTTCTTTGATAAACTACAAAAATACCTCTGTTAGTTTCTATGAGTAATTTACCTGATTTTCACAAATATTATTTACAATTATCAACTATTATTGTGATCATTTGGGTTGGGACATGCACATTTTTTTTATTTCCTATTTTCTCAATGCTTCTTCTTAAGTCAACAGAGCTATGTCACATTAATCCATTAGCATTTATCCACCCAAAATTGTCTCTCCTCTTTTTGTTCAAACCGGCCGCTTGTACTGATGTTAAGGTATTGTTCTCAAAATAACATCAAGATTCAATATTATGTGAGGTAAACCCTTTACCATGAAAATATAATAGTATATATAGAGTAATGTAAATACTAAAGGGTTTAATTGTAGTTTTACCATGATACACACATCTATGTCACTCTTAAACTGTAGTTTTACCATGATACAGCTATGTCACATTAAACTAGTTTTACCATGATACAGCTATGTCACTCTAAACTAGTTTTACCATGATACACCTATGTCACTCTAAACTAGTTTTGTTATTAAGATAACAATACTGATGGTTATAATGGAGTCTTTTATTTTATTGTAGTTTTATAATGACTATGGAGACATCATCAAAGCTACTTTGAGTAAAGCCAGAGAAATCAATAAAGTCACCACAGCAAAGACTTTGGCTTTCAGCCTTACACAGGTGAGAACACATACACATATATACACATTCATATATGTATACACACATTTATATATATACATACACACACACATATATACATACACATACATACATATATATACACATGAGCGAGACACGATCACCCGACCAATCTTGCCCCAAGTGGGACAACTCCCGTCTAACCCATGCTAGCGTGGAAGATAGACGTTAAACGATGATGATGATATATACACACACACATATACACATACACATATATACGCATACATATCTACACATATATATATACATATATGCACATATACACATATATACATATACTTTGGCTTCCAGCCTTACACAGGTGAGAATGGAGGTGTTTGAATACATTTTGTTTTATACACTCAGACACAACACACGTTAGACGATGATAGAATCTTTCCTTTATGCCATATCTCTAACAAACCTATTCAACCTCTTGCTACTTCCACATCTCTATCAAATATAATCTATTTTCAGTTATTCAAAGAAGTTCAAGCAGAACAACCCGTCATTGATCGGTCTTCAGACAGCTTTCAAGCCATTAAAGTAAGTTTTAATTCTGCAGTGTTGTCTTTCAAAAGTGAACTTTAATGATACAATGTTGTATTGTGTATTTTTTCATTAAATGACAAGCCTTTTAAGGTCATTTCCCCCATTAACGTATGGGTTAACTTTGGGGTCTTTATGACATGGGTTCCTTCCTGTTTGGGACAATGTTTTACAGTCAGATTGATGCTTTTCCTCACATCCTTCACTTTCAGTTGTCTTCTACGATACAGGCATATGGTGTACCTATTTTAACTGGGTACACAGATAAAACAAATTTCATATCATCATCATCATCATCATCACATCCACTTTTTTATACTGGCATGGGTTGGACAGTTCATCTTGGTCCGGGTTTGGCTTCGTTATCAATCTGCATCGCTGCCGCCATTGCCACCACTCTCATCATCACCATCATTGCCATAATGGTGGTGGTGATAATGATAGTGGTAATGATGATGATGATGTTGAAACTATTAAAGAGTGAAAAACAACTTTAAAAGAATACAGTGTTTGTGCTTCTTCTTTTGTAAATTTAAATTAAGGTTCCTGGTCACGGCATCCTCCTTATAACCGCGACCTCTGGTGTCACGCAGTAATACAGAAGACCCAACTTCCCACGGGTACAAGCCAAAGTTGAAGCATATAGACAATATGCCCCCAGCCCTTCCCACTGCAAAATAGTCGTGGAGGTGCCACAGCAAAAAAGCACCCAGCCCTCACTGTAAAGTAGACGTTCAGGCCCCACGGAAAAAAGGCACCCAGCCCTCACTGTAAAGTAGACGTTCAGGCCCCACGGAAAAAAGGCACCCAGCACTCACTGTAAATGAGGTTGGTGTTAAGGAGGGCATCCAACTGTATAAATCAAGCCAGAATCAGTTCCCATATGAGCAAGACAAGGTCAGTGACCGGACACTGCCCACCACAGGACAACCCGTCTAACCCATGCTAACGTGGAAGAACGGACATAAAACGGTGATGATGATGATTATTTATTTTTAATTTGAATATTTATAATTGTCAGGAATTAGCTCGCAGATTCTCATTATCATTTGGACTGGACCAAGTCAAGAATAGGGAAGCTGTAGCTGCGATGCACAAGTAGGTTCTGCTAGATTTTTATGGGGGTGTTTTTGTGGGGTTTTCTGCTGTTATTTTGTTGCTATTAACGTCCTGTACCACAGTAAACCACATTATGACTACATCACATTAACTCTTAATGTCCTGTACCACAGTAAACCACACTATGACTACATCACATTGACTCTTAACGTCCTGTACCACAGTAAACCACATTATGACTACATCACATTGACTCTTAACGTCCTGTACCACCACCATCTAGTTGACAGAAATAATAGTTTAATAGTTGACATGAAGTTGAATGATTTTAGTATACTTTTTGTATTGATTTGCTCTTTAACTCTTTACCTCACATAATATCAAATCTATGAGATTTTAATGTTATTTATTTTGTGAACAATACCTTAACATAAGTATGAGTGGCCGGTTACAGCTGGTTTGAACAGAAAGAGGTGAAAGAATTCTGGCCGGATTTGGCCACTTTAACCCTTTAGCATTCACATTACTCTCTATATACTATTGTATTTTTGTAGTAAACACTTTATCTTATATAATTATCTCACATAATATCGAATCTATGAGATTTTGATGTTATTTATTTTGAGAACAATACCTCAACGTCAGTGTGAGTGCCCAGTTACAGCTGGTTTGAACAGAAAGAAGTGAGACATTTCTGGCTGGATATGGCTGGTTTGAATGCTAAAGGGTTAAATGCTGATGGATTCATTTTTATTTTATGTTATTTTTCTTTTACTTGTAGAGAAGGAATCCTCTTCAGTTTGACTCCCATTGCCAACACAACAGAACCAAAAGGAATTCCACCAAACCTGTCATTCTTAGAAATTCTTTGTGAATTTACCAACAAATTAATGAAACAAGACAAAAAAACAGTGTAAGTTAATCATTACTTTGTATTTAGGGTGGAATTTGGTTGGAACTAAATGCAGAAGGTTGTTACATGGACTTCTTATATTCTTGGGGGGTTGACTCAGTCTGTCTTCCAGTTTAATACCGGAGTTGATTTAATCAACTTTCCATTTCCTTTTAAATTGTTGGCCTTGTAGCAAATGTAGAAATTATTATTATTATTATTATTACTTTCATCTTGACGGGGTCGATAAAATAAAGTACCAGTAATGCACTGGGTAAATTGCTGGCCTTGTGCCAAAAGTAGAAACATTATAATTATTATTATTATTATGAGTGAGAGCGGTGGGTTAGCAGTAATCAGTAGAGTGCCAGACAACGTTTTATGGCATAGGGTTACGTCCCTTTGCGTTCTGAGTTTGAATCCCACCGGGGTTAGCTTTGCCTTTCATCCTTATGTGGTCAATGAAATAAAGTACCAGTGGTAAAGGTGTTGAACTTATGGTCATAATGTCGTGGGTTTGATTCCTGGGTTGTGTGTTGTGTTCTTGAGCAAAACACTTCATTTTCACATTGCTCCAGCTGAAAACGAGTACCAGCAATAGCTGGGGGTTTAACCCTGCAATGGACTGGCGTCCTATCCAGGGGGGGAATCTTGTACTCTCATCCCTTCACGCCATGAAACTGAGATAAGTACCGGCCTGATGAGACTTCTGGCTTAAGACAAACTTTAGACTTAGAATGTACTGGGGTGGGGGGTGGGGGGATTTAATCGAATTCCCTATGCCTAAAATTGTTGGCCTTATCCCCAAATCAGAAACCATATATATGTTAATACACTTGTACCTACGTACCCTACGTTCAATCGTGTGTGTTACGCTTTCAGTAATATAACTAAAAGTCTAATGACGTCCGTGAGACGAGCTAAAACAATGGAAGTGGGGTGGTAAACAATCTACGGCAAAGGAAAATCAAAGAGCGTTGCAACGTTTGGAAAAGGGAGGGGGGTTATAATATATATAGAGAGAGGAGGTTATACTATATTTAAAGAGAGGGCTTATAATATAGAGAAAGGGATGGGTTTATATATAGAGAGGGGATTATCCGTGGATTTTTTCACAGGTCCAGCTAGTCATTATTATTATTAAATCCCGTCAAGGTTAGCTTTGCCTTTCAACTTTACTTGGATCAATAAAATAAAGTACCAGTAATGGACTGGGGGTTGACTAATCAACTTTCCCCTTTCTTTTTAAATTCTTAGATTTGTGCCAAAAGTAGAAACAATTATCTTTTTTTTTTTTTTTGCATTACTGAGCACAACTCTGTGTGCCTTGGGTATGTGCAGTGTTGCTTTTGGTGTTGTTGTATGGCGAGAGTATTTCTGAAACATTGAATTTATCACCATTAAAATAAAATAAAATATATCTTTTTAGATTAAACTATTTGGACAAACATCTCCCCATGGGTGTTCCTACAGACCGCACAGATAATGACTTTCAACCACTGATTGCGTACCGTAACAGTCTTGTACAGGGAGAACACGAGATTCATCCTATAACACTGAGACAAGCTACACAAAAGAGATATGGAACCAAACGAAAAACTGACGGTGGTAAGATATCTTTTGTTTCTTAGAGTTATACATGTCTGTAATTTGATCTGTGACGGTGTTGTATATGTCTGGCAGATGACTTGATCTGAGACTGTATTGTATATGTCTGGCAGATGACTTGATCTAAGACTGTGTTGTATATATCTGGCAGATGACTTGATCTGAGACTGTGTTGTATATGTCTGGCAGATGACTTGATCTAAGACTGTGTTGCATATGTCTGGCAGATGACTTGATCTGAGACTGTGTTGTATATGTCTGGCAGATGACTTGATCTGAGACTTGTATATGTCTGGCAGATGACTTGATCTGAGACTGTGTTGTATATGTCTGGCAGATGACTTGATCTGAGACTGTGTTGAAACTAAAACAACTACATTGGTGGCGTAAATATATATATGTATATATCCTTCATGGCCATATAGATATCCTTAAAAACCACCTAGAGGTGCTCACCTTAACAGGTGTACATGTACAATATCTTGAATTTGAAAAAAATCTTGATTAGTTAATGAAATGCTTTGGAATTGTATTTATCTGGCATTGTGTTGGTGACTGAAGAGTGTCGGGGCTCGAGACAGACTTTAATCCTCTGATGGACTGGTGTCGTGCCCCAGTGTTATCTTGTACTCTCAGTGACTTCACGTCACAGAAACCAGGATAAGCACCGGCCTGAGACAGACTTTAGACTTTTTATTAGAATGTGTTTTTGTCGTGGGTTTACCCCTTTAGCATTTACACTACCCTATATTTGCTATTGTGTTTTTCTGGTAAAGACTTTATCTTACATAATTATCTCACATAATATTTTATGTGAGATTTTGATATTTTTTATTTTGAAAACAATACCTTAACATCAGTATGAGTGGCCAATTACAACCGGTTTGAACAGAAAGAGGTGAGAGATTTATGGCCGGTTTAAATGCTAAAGGGTTAAGTTGGCTCAAATGAATCTTTCCTCACTAAAGTTATTGTTGCTGAAATGTTTTGTTTTTTTATGTTTGTAGCCTCCGGGGATGAAACGATGGATGCAGCTGCATTAGCTAAAGAAGCAAGTAACCGAGCTGCTGCTGCTGCTGCTGCATCAGCTGTCATAGCAGCAGCACAGGCATCTACTACTCTGTCTACTCCTCATTTACCTGTCCCCTCTACTCCTAAACGTAGGAAACTTGAAGAAGATGCTGAAACTACCACAAACACAACTCGTGACACGGAAAGAGGTTCCGAAGACGATTTCCAGGATACGTAAGTCCTTTATTTTGAAGGGGTCACATCCCCCATATTTTATTAACCATCACATATAATATGAAGTCCTTTATTTTGAAGGGGTCATATCCCTCATATTTTATTAACTAGCACATTTAATATTAAGCCCTTCTTCTTTTTCTTGTATATGAGACTGTTGATGTCTGCAAGATGTTACAGAGTCATTTGAGTGAACATTCTATTTCTATAGTAGAGTCCTTCTATTTCAATAGAACAGTCTTTCTATTTCTAGTCTCCAAACTATCAAATAGTTCCATTTCTTTTGTGTAAAACTTAACCAAGGAATTAATGTTGTCCTCTAGAATATCTGATGTCAGTCAACTATCACAAATGAACTGGTTAGATTCTTCAAAACAATCTGACCTCCAGCAGAGAATGGATACCTCCAATTACAGCCATTTACGACCACCAAACATGTGAGTATTTCTTTCATTATTTATTGTATTTATTAAGGGTGCAGTATTGACAGAATTGGTAGAGTGTTGGACAAAATGCTTTACGGTATTTATTTAAGACTTACTGTGTTCTGAGTTGGATGGTCGTGTTTTAATGCCATGACAAAATGCACCCAGTCCATCCTGTATGGTATTTGCGCTGGTGACACGATAAAATGCACCCAATCTATCCTGTAAGGTGGTTGTGTTGGTGTCACGAGTAAAAAAGCACTCAGTCCACCCTGTAAGGTGGTCATGCTGGTGACACGATAAAAAGCACTCAGTCCACCCTGAGCAAGATGTTGGTCTCCTGATCTGACAACCTGTTTAACCCATGCTAGTGAGGAAAATGGATGTTAAACAGTGATGGTGGTAGTAGTGGTTGTTGATGTTGCTGATGGTAGTGGTGTTAATGGGTCTGTCACGTCAAACAAATATTTCTATTCTATTAACAAAGGTTTGGTTCTTAATTAACCCTTTAGCATTTAAACAAACCGTATCCGGCCAGAATTTTCTCATCTCTTTCTGTTCAAACCGATCATAACCAGCCGCTCATACTGATGTTACAGTATTGTTCTCAAAATAAATAAATATCAAAATCTCATAGATTCGATATTATGAGATAATTATATGAGATCTAACTCATGCTAGCATGGAAAATGGACATTAAACAACGAGGATGATGAAAGCCTTTACCACAAAAATACAATAGTATACATAGAGTAATGTAAATGTTAAAGGGTTAAGGTTTTTAAATTAATAATTAACTGTGGTTTATTTGATGTGATGGCTGCTGTAGGTCAAGTCTTGAAAATGTTTCTGAAGAAGGAGAAAGCCATCTTAATGAGTTTGATAATTCTGATGTTGTGTCAGCGAGAGGACGAGCCCATCACCCTGTCATGCAAGGAGGACTTTTTGAAGAAGATGGTCCTGCTATTGAAGATCCATCAGTAAGTATTTCATCTTTGAAAATATTCTTCATTATTTCACTTTACAAATAGCCATTCTCTCTCTCTCTCTCTCTCTATATATATATATATAGGAAGGGCGTCCAGCTGTAGAAATCAAGCTAAAACCAGTTCTGTATGAGCAAGATATTGTCAGTTGACCTGGCATTGCCTACAAGACAACTCGTCTAACCCATGCTAGCGTGGAAAAATGGACGTAAAACAGTGATGATGATATATATATATCCCTCTCTCTCTCCTTCCTCTATCTCCCTCCCACCCTTACACCAATGTCTGTCTTCCATGCCAGGTGGGGTGGTGGCGGTGCTAACCATGCAACTCAGCTCATAGAAAATAATTCATTTTAGGGAACAACAACAACATTGTCAGATCCGTTCAACCCATAAATAAACAGATATAAAGTTAACCATCTCTGGTTAGGGGTTAACAATCCTTGACTAGAGGTTAACCATCTCTGATTAGAGGTTAACAATCTCTGACTAGAGGTTAACAATCTCTGATTAGATGTTAACAATCCTTGACTAGAGGTTAACAATCTCTGACTAGAAGTTAACCATCTCTGACTAGAGGTTAACAATCCTTGATTAGAGGTTAACCATCTCTGACTAGAGGTTAACAATTCCTGACTAGATGTTAACAATCCCTGACTAGAGGTTAACAATCCTTGATTAGAGGTTAACAGTCCCTGATTAGAGGTTAACAATCCTTGATTAGAGGTTAACCATCTCTGACTAGAGGTTAACAATCCCTGACTAGATGTTAACAATCCCTGACTAGATGTTAACAATCCCTGACTAGATGTTAACAATCTCTGATTAGAGGTTAACAATCCCTGATTAGAGGTTAACCATCTTTGACTAGAGGTTAACAATCCCTGATTAGAGGTTAACAATCCCTGACTAGAGGTTAACAATCCTTGATTAAAGGTTAACAGTCCCTGATTAGAGGTTAACAATCCCTGATTAGAGGTTAACAATCCCTGACTAGAGGTTAACAATCCTTGATTAGAGGTTAACCATCTCTGACTAGAGGTTAACAATCCCTGACTAGATGTTAACAATCCCTGATTAGAGGTTAACAATCCCTGATTAGAGGTTAACAATCCCTGACTAGAGGTTAACAATCCTTGATTAGAGGTTAACCATCTCTGACTAGAGGTTAACAATCCCTGACTAGATGTTAACAATCCCTGATTAGAGGTTAACAATCCCTGATTAGAGGTTAACAATCCTTGACTAGAGGTTAACAATCCCTGATTAGAGGTTAACAATCCCTGACTAGAGGTTAACAATCCTTGATTAGAGGTTAACCATCTCTGACTAGAGGTTAACAATCCCTGACTAGATGTTAACAATCCCTGATTAGAGGTTAACAATCCCTGATTAGAGGTTAACAATCCCTGATTAGAGGTTAACAATCCCTGATTAGAGGTTAACAATCCCTGATTAGAGGTTAACCATCTTTGACTAGAGGTTAACAATCCCTGATTAGAGGTTAACAATCCCTGACTAGAGGTTAACAATCCTTGATTAGAGGTTAACAATCCCTGACTAGATGTTAACAATCCCTGATTAGAGGTTAACAATCTCTTTCATTTCAATAATGAGACTAGTCATTAACGAAATACTTGTAATTTATGGCAGTTCTTTAAATATCTTCACTGTCAATCAAAGGATTCCTTTGTTTCTTGGAATAGTGATTCTGTTAAGGAATGTTTATGCTGGAGTCTTTGTTATTTTTATTAGACACACACCCAAGAAATGGAGTCCATTGCTTTTGTAAGTTTTTTTTCTTTTCCTCTTCAGAAATCTGTATTCTTGCAGTTTCGTACTGATGCTTGTTATTCTTCACTGATATCTTAATCTCTTTCTACTTCAATAACTGCTCATAATCTTACTTGGTTTCATCGTTTTCATTTCACATTAACAATCCAGCAGTTGGGGGAATATTTGTTGATGCAGCATGGCATCCAGTTGGTTAAAGTGTTTTGCTTTGAAATCATTAGGTTGTTATAACGAGATCGACCAAAACACATGGAGCTTGTGGCCCGGGATTGAAAAGAATTTTGTTATAACGGAATTTTACCTGTGTGTGTGTGTATATATATATAGGAAAAGAGTCAGGACTCAGACGACTTGAGCTCTGCCATCGGGGTCCTGACTCCTGACTCTTTTCCTATTACCTACTCTACTACCCAAAGTATTGAGTACTCTGGTGGGTTTATGGTCCACCTGGTTCCTTACCACACTTCATAGCGTCTGAAACATTAACCTAATATATTCCTTCCATATACTGTACTGATTGTGTTGTTATTTCTGTTTACCTTTTATATATATATATATATATATATATATATATACATATGTAAAAGGTAAACAGAAATAACAACACAATCAGTACAGTATATGGAAGGAATATATTAGGTTAACGCTTGAAATAGCAGGAAGAGGGTTTTAACGTTTTGGACGCTAGTCCTTCATCAGAAGAAAGATTGAGGGGACGGGCGGGGCAGAATCGGAAAAAATGTATTAGAAAAATAACAGATCCATTGATGTTGCCATCTCTTGGAAAACTATTGATGCTGGCGTTTTGTGTATGATATTTTTTTTTTTAGAAAAGTGGATGATGGAGCACGTCTACCTGAAATGAAAAAAAAAACGTTTTGTATATAGAGCTATGTGTGTGTGTGTGTGTGTGTAAATGATGATGGTCATCTGTTCCAAATAAAGCTTGACCACTTCTTACACTTTATGTCTGTTCCTGGTATGAGATATCAAATGGCTTTTGAATCCTGAAAACCTGTGAAACACCTGTCAACAAATAATAAAATGATGTCTCATTTCGTTCTTGATTCATCTTTGGGGTATTTTTTTATTATGTATGTTCCGATGTCTCTTCAAATATATATATATATATATATATATATATATATATATATATATATATATATACATACATGTGGGCTGCCAACTCGTTTTCGAGTAAGGCCACTACTTTATATCCATGTAGGAGAACCCCTACCGATGTGCTGAACGAGTGTGACTTTTTAGTCCAGCCAGCGACTTGAAAACTCTGGTACAAACACTACACTTGTGACAATTATTGAGACATAGTGCTGGGCCCATGGTACCATGTGACGGCAAGTGCAGAGAGATCTCCAGATATAAAGCAATGCCTGTGCCGTGAAGCTTTTATAGTGAGCAAAGGCACTGCACAAAGCCAGTCCCACTCTCTTAACCAAGATGATATTTACCAAAAAGAAGAACAAGTCAACATCATTGGATACCATCAGGGTTGCAGGTGTTATATCAGAGTTTTCCTTCTCATAGAATTCTGCCTTGACAAAGGCTAAGGGGTCATCTCTGCCGGTGATTTTGGATGGCCATTGACTCTTAAGAGCTCCTTTGCCCTTTGACAGGTTTTGTTTTTAGTCCTGCAGGATGTCCAAAGTCACCCTCCTCACCCAGAAACCTTGGTGGGGTTGCCAGTTTAGTCGCCAACGACCTGACCACGGGACAGATTGTACTGGGATACATGTTACCAGTAGCACCAACTGGTGACCTGACATACATACATACATACACCCATACATACACACACATAGATGCATACATACTTGTATGCGAGTGTGTCGTGTGTGCGTGCCTATGTGTGTGTGAGTCACTGTGTATATGTGTGTGTGTGTGGATCAGTGTGTGTTTATATGCGTGTTTGCGTGTGCCTGTGCGTGTATGTTTGTGTCTATGAGTGTATGTATGTGTGTGTATGCTTGTGTCCATGAGTGTGTGTATGTGTGTGTCTGTGGGTATGTGCGTGTCTATGTATGTGTGTGTCTGAGTGTGTATGTGTGTGTCTATGTGTGTATGTATGTGTGTGTCTAAGAGTGTATGTATGTGTGTGTATTTCCTTTCTGTTGACCTATGTTCCTGGAAATAACAATTTTAATTGAGGTCAACTCTGACATTATTTTATCTTATTTTTACTTCCACTCCTAATACACGACACACACACAGACACACATGACACACACACACACACACCTTTACACGCAGCAGCCATCACACATTTTCACACACCACTCACACACACTACTCAACCATTAACACGTACACACTTTTACACACAAATGCATTCCTCACACACACACACACACAAACTGACGCAAACACATACACACATGCAGATGTTACAAACACACACATATATACATATATGCATACATACATACATACACATACATACACACATACATACACACACACACATACATACAAACATACACATACATACATACACATACATACACATGCATTCATACATACATACATACACGCATACGTACATACATACATTCTCACATACATACTGACATCCACATATACATGCATACATACATACATACATGGTGGCTGCCAACTCGTTTTCGAGTACGGCCACTACTTTATATCCATGTAGGAGAACCCCTACCGATGGGCTGAACGAGTGTGACTTTTTAGTCCAGCCAGCGACTTGAAAACTCTGGTACAAACACTACACTTGTGACAATTATTGACACATAGTGCTGGGCCCATGGTACCATGTGATGACAAGTGCAGAGAGATCTCCAGATATAAAGCAATGCCTGTACCGTGAAGCTTTTATAGTGAGCAAAGGCACTGCACAAAGCCAGTCCCACTCTCATCCAAGATGATATTTACCAAAAAGAAGAACAAGTCAACATCATTGGATACCATCAGAGTTTTCCTTCTCTAGAATTCTGCCTTGACAAAGGCTAAGGGGTCATCTCTCCCGGTGATTTTGGATGGCCATTGACTCTTAAGAGCTTCTTTGCCCTTTGACAGGTTTTGTTTTTAGTCCTGCGGGATGTCCAAAGTCACCCTCTTCACCAAGAAACCTTGGTGGGGTTGCCAGTTTAGTCGCCAACGACCCGACCATGAGACAGGTTGTACTGGGATACATGTTACCAGTAGCACCAACTGGTGACCTGACATACATACATACATACATACATACATACATAAATCATTTTCGACGCTAGCATGGGTTAGACAGGTTGCCCCGTTGTGAGACAAGCCAAGTCCAATGACCAAGACTTGCTCATGCAGGACTGGTTTGGGCTTGGTTTCTATGGCTGGTTGCTCTTCTTAACACCAACTACATTTAGAGTGTGATATATATATGTGTGTGTGTTACCTCTAATATTGTTGAAGCTGGCTTTTATAAAGATATCTTTCAACTTCCCTACTTGCTATCAATTAAGGTGTTTGTTCTTCCAACTCTCCTCGTTAAAGATAACCACTGAACCAATTCTTGTTTCTTTGCAATATCTCTCAAAAATTCCTTGTTCATTTTTAAACACTGCATTTTATCTATTTTTTATTTCATCTTGATTTGGGACAAAATGCTTCTAATAATAATATTGCTTGCAAGTTTGATTTGGTTTTCATAATTTTGTTGTGTTTTGAAGATAATAATAATTATATATATATATAGATATTAATGATACTCCGGATAATTTCGTTGAGTGCTTCTAATCTGTTGTAAATTAACAAACCATATAACTCATTGTTTATATATATATATATATATATGTGTGACCCATGTTCAATTGAGGGGTAACCACAGTAAGTTACTCAATACATTAGTATAGTATATACAAAATTTAATATAGAAATGGCTTCTACAGGACTAGAACTGCTTAATTCGAAGGCAATCATCAGGAAATCTTGATGATTTCCTTCGAATGAAACTGCTTTAGTCCTGTAGAAGCCATTTCTATATTAAATTTTATATATACATATATATATATATGTGTGTGTGTGTGTGTAATATTTTTAGGTGGATCCCCGATGTGTATCAGGAGGTCACAATATATTAGTAAAGTATAGGCATCTTTATTTCATATAGAAATGATTTCTACAGAACTAGAGCTGTTTCACTCATATGAAATGGCCACCAGGAATATATATCATCATCTTCGTTTAACGTCGATGATGATATATATTCCTGGTGGTCATTTATATATATAGACATATATATCTATATATATATAGACATATATGTCTATATATATATATTTAGTGAAGACACATGGCTGAGTGGTTAGAGAACTGTATTCACAATCGTGAGGTTGTGAGTTTGATTCACGGATCGAGCGATATGTTATGTCCTTGAGCAAGACACTTTATTTCACGTTGCTTCTTTTACCTGGAGTTGCGACTGATAGATAATATTAGCAATTGGAAAGACCAATGGAAACATTGTTTCCTCGGTCCGATTTGATGAGCTCCACCCCACTCGTTAAGCGAGTGAGGTCTGGGATCTTGTCGATCGACTTGATATGTATGTCCAGTATTGAAATAAGGTTTTTTTAAATCCTTTCAATCTATATTTATCTTGCCATGTAACTTAATTATTGTTACAGAAATTAATTTTAATTTTCTTGAATTTTTTATTTTCAGTCAGAGCTGAGCCATCATGGATTTTAATTTCAATAAAAAGAAGACAAGACTCACAGATTTTCATTAGATATTGACTTATCTCCAGATTTCTGTTACTCTCAGGTCCCAAATAATGGAAGTGGGAAGGAAATCAATAATTTTGTTCTAGGTTGTCTACCTTGATTTTTTTAAAAACCAGAATTAGTCGTTTAGTTAACATATTAAGAACCCCCCAACCCATCCTATTTATTTTATAACATATGGGATTTCTAGTAATGTTTTTTTTTTAATATCTAAAGAAAATTGTCACAGGAATGCTACCACTTAAAATAAAATTTCACCAGAGATAGATTAGTAAAATTTAATAAGTGGGGAGGGGTTGGGGTGGAAAAAATCTGAAAAATTAAATAAGCAGGGTGGAGGGTGTGATTATTTGAGACCCGAGAGTAGATAGTAACTTAATTATCACCAGATTTCCGTTAGATAATGGTTTAATTATCACCAGCTACAGAAACAACACTATTATATCTAACATTTCAAACAAAATGAAAATATGTTCTATTTTAATAATTTAAACTATCTTTATCTTTGTATTTTTGTAGTTTGTTCCATAATTTCTCAAAACCATTGTTCTAAAAAAAATATAAATAAAATAAATAACTTGTTCATTGTTGTTGTTTTTTTTCTGAGGGCAAATTAATGAAATCATCATCATTTCATTTTACGTCCGCTTTTCCCTGCTTGCAAGGGTGGGACGGGAACTACAGCTGGATGCCCTTCCTAACACCAACCTCATTTACAATGAAATATTGATTAAAAAATATATTTATTTATTTTCTAGATAAGTTTCGTTACAAAAAATGACACTTTACTAATCAGAGAAGTTTATTTATAAATGTTACCAATGTGTTATTTATAATATAATAAAGTACCAGTCGTTTTCCCCCACACCTATCCTTGTGCCTGGTATCGGATCATGTTTTGAGGTCCTTTATATTCTGAGTTGAAATCCCACCGCAGTCAACTTTGCTTTTCACCTTTCTAGGGTTAAGATAAAGTACCTGTGGTATATTGGGATCGATTTAATCGACTTGCCTCTCCTCTTCAAATCAATGGTCTTGTCTTGTCCCTAAAGTAGAAATTATAATATAAAAGTGGCAGTGGATTAGCACAGTCGGTAGAGCATCGGCCAAATGCTTTGTGCTATATGTTCTGAGTTGAAATCTTTCCATGGATAACTGGGCTTATATGTTTAGTGAAGGAGTGTGGCTTGGTGGTTAGGGTATTCACCTCACAATCATAAGGTTGTGTCCTTCAGCAAGACACTTTATTTCATGTTGCACCAATCCACTGTGTCCTTGAACAAGACACTTTATTTCATGTTGCTCCAGTCCACTGTGTCCTTGAGCAAGACACTTTATTTCATGTTGCACCAATCCACTGTGTCCTTCAGCAAGACACTTTATTTCATGTTGCTCCAGTCCACTGTGTCCTTGAACAAGACACTTTATTTCATGTTGCTCCAGTCCACTGTGTCCTTGAACAAGACACTTTATTTCATGTTGCTCCAGTCCACTGTGTCCTTGAGCAAGACACTTTATTTCATGTTGCTCCAGTCCACTGTGTCCTTGAACAAGACACTTTATTTCATGTTGCTCCAGTCCACTGTGTCCTTGAACAAGACACTTTATTTTATGTTGCTCCAGTCCACTGTGTCCTTGAGCAAGACACTTTATTTTATGTTGCTCCAGTCCACTGTGTCCTTGAACAAGACACTTTATTTCATGTTGCTCCAGTCCACTGTGTCCTTGAACAAGACACTTTATTTTATGTTGCTCCAGTCCACTATGTCCTTGAGCAAGACACTTTATTTCATGTTGCTCCAGTCCACTGTGTCCTTGAACAAAACACTTTATTTCATGTTGCTCCAGTCCACTGTGTCCTTGAACAAGACACTTTATTTTATGTTGCTCCAGTCCACTGTGTCCTTGAGCAAGACACTTTATTTCATGTTGCTCCAGTCCACTGTGTCCTTGAACAAGACACTTTATTTCATGTTGCTCCAGTCCACTGTGTCCTTGAACAAGACACTTTATTTTATGTTGCTCCAGTCCACTGTGTCCTTGAGCAAGACACTTTATTTCATGTTGCTCCAGTCCACTGTGTCCTTGAACAAGACACTTTATTTCATGTTGCTCCAGTCCACTGTGTCCTTGAACAAGACACTTTATTTCATGTTGCTCCAGTCCACTGTGTCCTTGAACAAGACACTTTATTTCATGTTGCTCCAGTCCACTGTGTCCTTGAACAAGACACTTTATTTTATGTTGCTCCAGTCCACTGTGTCCTTGAGCAAGACACTTTATTTCATGTTGCTCCAGTCCACTGTGTCCTTGAACAAGACACTTTATTTCATGTTGCTCCAGTCCACTGTGTCCTTGAACAAGACACTTTATTTTATGTTGCTCCAGTCCACTGTGTCCTTGAGCAAGACACTTTATTTCATGTTGCTCCAGTCCACTGTGTCCTTGAACAAGACACTTTATTTCATGTTGCTCCAGTCCACTGTGTCCTTGAACAAGACACTTTATTTCATGTTGCTCCAGTCCACTGTGTCCTTGAACAAGACACTTTATTTCATGTTGCTCCAGTCCACTGTGTCCTTGAGCAAGACACTTTATTTCATGTTGCTCCAGTCCACTGTGTCCTTGAACAAGACACTTTATTTTATGTTGCTCCAGTCCACTGTGTCCTTCAGCAAGACACTTTATTTCACGTTGCTCCAGTCCACTGTGTCCTTCAGCAAGACACTTTATTTCATGTTGCTCCAGTCCACTGTGTCCTTCAGCAAGACACTTTATTTCATGTTGCTCCAGTCCACTCAGCTAACAATAATGGGTTGTACCTGTAATCCAAGAGGAGCCAGCTTTGTTACACTGAATATCCCTGAGAATTATGTTAAAGCTACACGTGTATGTGGAATGCTCAGCCACTTTCACAAGCACTCTGTTCTGTTGATTACATTAACTGGAACACTCGTAGCTGCTTCTGCTGGTAGACTAAACCTAGTGAGGTACTGGATGCTTAAGGAAGAGATGGGCACTGCACCAGCTTCCTCAAATTATTCACACCACAATATCTTGGAATCAAAACTAAGAGTAAATAGACTACATTTCTATCAAAGATATAAACATGTAATAATGATTTCTACTTTAGGCACAAGGCCAGCAATTTTGTGGGGAGGGGAAAGTCGATTAAATCAACCCCAGTGCGTGACTGGTAGTTTAATTTATCAACCCCGTAAGGATGAAAGGCAAAGCTAACCTCGGCGGGATTTGAACTCAGAACATAAAGGGTCGTGCCAATCCATTGCCCTAAAAAAATGTAATAATGTAAAAAGGAAGACAAACACAGCAGCAGTAGTGATCCAGCAACTTTTATTTCAACAATCTATTTTCTGTCTATGTTGCTTTAGGTAAATCTGTTTGTTCGGTCTTTGTACATTATCTCACCATTACGAATTTTAGTTTCTTCTCGATTCTACAATGAGAAAATAAAGCAAAGAATTGAACTGGACTGAAGAAACATGTAAACATTAATGGCTTCTACTCCCATCTATCAAATTAATGGACTCTTCCAACTCCTACCTTTCAAATTAATGGACTCTTCCACCCACTACCTATCAAAGTAAAAACGATGATGATGTTTGTTGTGGTGGTCTTTTCATACAAACTAAAGGGTCCTCCAACCCCCTTGTTTGACAAGTTTTCTACAGCTGGATGTCCTTCCTAACACCAACCATTTTACTGGGTGCCTATATCATGTAGATCACCAACACTAGTGAGGTTGTCATGTACTTGACACAACTGAGGATCCTCCCAACCCCTTCTTTGACAAGCTTTCTATGGCTGGATGTCCTTCCTAACACCATTTTACAGCTTGTATCTATTCTAAAAATGCAATACACATGGCATAAACATACAGAAGCAAAACTTTTAGAGCAATCATCATTTTTACATCCTTTTTTCCATGCTTGGATGGGTTGGACTAGTCCTCAGCACAGCATCTCTCTATTTGCCAGGTTTCTTCATCATCTTCTCAGTGATTTGTGGTCAGCTCTCACTACATCTGTCTAGGTCTTACTCGGTCTACCTCTACTACAACTTCCTACCACTCGAATTTCCTGACTCCTTTTCACCCAAGAGTGTAGTAAGGACATTTATACTTTGTTAACGAAATACAGGATTGAGATGAATGAAAAGGATGGGGGGTACCTACTAGAAAGATGAATGGAAATGAGCAGGGAGGGGGGTGTACCCACTCAATAAATTTATGTGACCCAAGCAGTGAGGGCTGAATCAGCAAAGTGATGAATGTCGAACCAGGAAGACCAAAAAGGACTTGGATGGAGGATGTCCATCGGGATCAAGCTAGGCTTGACCTAGCCCAAGTGAGACCGGTGGATAGAAACACATGGAGTGGGACACTAAGGAGCGCTGTCAGGCAGGACCCACTCCTACTTGGGGATTGTGTCCTGCATAATCAAAAACTGGATGATGATAAGGCACCCTTGAACTAGAAACAAATCACTTCAAACGTAATCCAAAGTAAACCAGAAAGTTATTTAAACCGGCCAAAACTGGCTGCTTGTACTTACGTTAAGGCATTGTTCTCAAAATAAATAATATCAAAATCTCATAGATTCAATATTATGTAAGATAATTATGAGATAAAGTGTTTACCATGACAATACAATAGTATATATATATATATAGAGTAATGGAAATGTTAAAGGGTTAACAAAAAAGAATTTCATTAAGATCACTTACTTTGTCACTGTTTACCAAATAAGTAAAAAATGCGATTGGAATAACCACCAGATTGAGTCCAATCATGACAGACTTGAATGTCACTTTGAAGTAATTAAATCCTGTTACACGCATTGAATAAAAGCGTTGCATTTGGGGATCAAACTGTTAAAATATAAATGAAAGAAAGAATGAGTCATATTTCATTGAATTAACTAAACGAAAAAATATGAAATGTCAACAAAATTTCTCTAGTTTGGCACACTTGTGTTTTTTCAAAGGCATTAATCAACAATATACATACATGCATGAATATATATATATATTAAACCTTTGGTAAATGGAATAATTGTCTTATGTTGTTTATAACATAACTAAATATATATATATATATATCATCATCATTTTACGTCCGCTTTTCCCTGCTTGGAAGGGTTGGACGGGTCCTATTCAGCACAGCATCTCTCCACTTGTCACGCAGTAATACAGAAGACCCAACTTCCCACAGGTACAAGCTGAAGCATATAGACAGGCCGCCAACCCCTCCCACTGTAAAGTGGTCGTGGAGTTGCCACAACAAAAAAGCACCCATTCCACACTGTAAAGTGGTCATGTAGGTGCCACGACAAAAAAGCACCCAGTACTCACTGTAAATGAGGTTGGCCTTACGAAGAGCATCCAGCTGTAGAGATCAAGCCAAAATCAGTTCTGTATGAGCAAGACATGGTCACCTGAGCTGGCATTGCCAACAACAGGACAAATCATCTAACCCATGCTATCTTGGCAACGAATTGAGTCGGGGATTAACCACAGTTAAAAAATGTACTCAATACATTGGTGGAGTATAGGCATCTTTATTATATATAGAAATGACTTCTACAGGACTAGGACTGCTTCGTTCGTGTATATAATATATATATATATATATATGTGTGTGTGTAAACAAATTAACTCGAATATCGTGTTTTGAAACGCGAGTGTATTAGAATTCGTAGGAAAATGGCAAAACTAGGTGTAAAGAAGCTGTTAAAACAGCAAAATGTCGTCTGCAACTTTGAATATTTTAATATATTATTATTATGTTAAGGCCCTTTACGTTCTGAGTTCAAATCCCGCCGAGGTTAACTTTGCCTTTATCCTTACGGCGGGGTCGATAAAATAAAGTACTAGTAATGCACTGGGATCGATGTAATTGACTCCCCCCTCTCCCTAAACTGTTGGCCTTGTGCCTATTGTAGAAATCATTATATTAAATTATTATAAGTACAACTAAGTTAACACATCACATATCTCATATACTTACAATGTAACCTCCACTGCCTTTATGTGGATCAGTAATTTTCTTTTGCCATTCACTCTTCAACTTATCTCTCATCAAAGCACGTTCTTCCATAGCCTTTCTCTCTTTTAAAGACACGTCGTACATTTTCCAAGGATCCCATGTTTTTTTAATGACTCCTGTCATTGTTTACAAACTGTTCGTAAGACTGGATATCAAATACTTCAAGTTTGTTTCTCTTTTTTTTACCGAAAGTCACCTTAGCTTTGATGAATATAAAGCTAACCATTCTTATTTAAGCCATCTTTTCGTCACCGATTAAAAATATACATTTGTATCATTAATGTATTAGAAATTATTCATAAAATGTTAAATTGAAATATTAAAAGAAAAAATGGGAATAAAATTTTGAAAATATTTAACGAGTAGAGGCATAGCA
>OZ024749.1:52639475-52661975 GCA_964016885.1 Eledone cirrhosa | reverse complement strand
GATAAATTCAAAAAAATCTCCTGATGAAGGTTTTCTTAGATGTTCAAAACACAAAAAATGTTGTTTCAATTTGAAATTGTTTGAAGACTTAAAGGAGACGAATCCAAATAATATTTGTTTAAAGTTAGGGTCTTGTGAAAAATGTTTCAAGAACTTTCTTGATGAACCAGTGGACATTTACACAACTACATTGTTTTTAAAAGTTTTGAAGCAAAGTTTTGACTCTTTCTCACTGAAGGAAATGAACAACAAACATCTATCAATAATGATGTATTCCAGATTCTTTGATCACATCAATGATGTAATTATTGCAATCACTGAAATAAATGACAAAGAAAGAGACTTCTTGATTGAATTTTTTGATGTTTTAAAAATAATTCTAACAGTTACACCCAGTAATTATGTCAAGGTGATGCAAACTGTAGGACTAATCGATATAGCTATTAAGGGTTCTTCTGACTCAGAGATTGAATCAAAAATTAAAGAACTATCGAACCTTTCAAAACCTATCAGTTCTGAACATGCAACAAAATCTCGACAGAAAAAGCATTCTTTAGCAAATATTTTGGGTGATTTTAGGGATCTAAATTTGACCCCTACTCTAGATGAGACTGTATCACCTAAAAAACCTGTTATTCAAAAAAATCTAAAGGAAGGCGTTTATGAAAATCTTGAACATTATCTAGATGTCCAGTTTCGTTTGTTACGAGAAGATTTTGTTGCTCCATTACGCGAAGGATTAGCTTCATGCATGGAATGCAAAAATATACTAAAGGAAAGCCCTAATGATGCTTTTTATGTCTATCATGATGTATATGTTTGTGATTGGGAAACAAGTAACAATGGTGTTCAGTTTAAAGTATCATTTGATGTTTCCAAATTCTTCAATATCAATTGGGAACAGAATAAGCGATTTATATTTGGGTCACTTGTCTGTTTGTCTGAAGATAAATTCTTAACTACACATTATGCTACAATTTCTGACAGGATTTCAAAAGAACTACAGAAAGGAATAGTTACATTGAACTTCTTTTCTGATGTTAAAATGGATTCCATCTTAAATAAGAAATTTGTAATGGTTGAATCAAAAGCATTTTTTGAAGGATATCGACATGTTTTAACAGGCTTAAAGGAAATTGTTTCTTCGGATTTACCTTTCCAGGATTATATTTTATATGCTGATAAAAATGTGAAAGTTCCAAAATATTTGACACAAACTAACCCTGTTTTTGATTTATCTTGTCTAACTGATAAATGTAAACTTGTTTATAATTATACTACCCGAACTGTTAAAGTTGAGAGTCCATCTTTATCTGCCATTAAGGTTAATGTTTTAGCTAACAAGTGGCCAGAAGCAATGTCATTGAATTTCAATGATTCTCAATTGAATGCTTTTTCTAATATTTTATCTAAAGAATTCTCACTTACACAAGGTCCACCAGGAACAGGAAAAACTTATATTGGCCTCCAGGTAGTCAAGGCACTCTGTAGCAACCATGAAAAATGGTGTGGCAGGCCTATGTTGATTGTATGTTACACAAACCATTCTTTGGATCAGTTTCTTGAAGGTATTGATAAGTTTTTAGTTGGAGGTATTGTTCGAGTTGGAGGACGAAGCTCTAGTGAAGTCCTCAAAAAATATAACCTGCGTGATTTGAAATCAGACATGTTATGGAAAAAAGATAAGGATGTGGAAAGAAACAGATATACAGTGAAAGACGAAATGAAAGAACTGAAACATGAAATTGATCTATTAACTATACAATTTCAGACAAGAAAACGGAACATACTTTCTATTGATGTTCTCCAGCCATATATGGGACACTTTTACAACATGTTGATAGAAAGTTTTGGAGATAACATAAATGATCATTTCTTTGAAATATGGTTAGGTATGAAAGACATCCCAGTTACTGAGTACTATACTGAAGAGACAGTTAATTATAATGAAACTAATCAGTCTATGCGTGATGTTGATTTCCTTCAAGAAGACCGTATGCTCGATAGAGATATTAACGATTTACATCAAGCAAGATTTAAAAGGAAATTTGTTTTTGGTGGTGAAATTAATGAAGGTGTTAATTTAGTTGATGAAGATGGATTTCAAAGACCAGCTAAAGAAATGAAAAAGTTGAGGGCACAACTTAAAAGAGAATTAAACGCAGAAGAAATTATGTCTGTTGAAAAAATTAATTTAATCAGTAATAGTGATTTGTGGATAATGCCTGTTTCAAAACGTTGGTGCCTTTACCGTTATTGGCTATCTCTGTATTCATCAAAATTATTAGAAGATCTTTTTGATTTAGCAACAAAATTCAACGTGGCTGCAAAGAGATTGGAAGAGCTGAGATATGAAGAAGATAAAACCATCTTAGGTAATTCTTTGATTATTGGAATGACAACTACAGGTGCTGCTAGATATCGAGCAATCCTTCAAGAACTCCAACCACGAATTATAATCGTAGAAGAAGCTGCAGAAATTCTTGAGGCTCATATTATAACAAGTTTAAATCGCAGCTGTGAACAACTTATTCTAATTGGTGACCACAAACAACTACAACCGTCTACAAATGTATATAAACTTGCAAAATACTACAATTTGGATGTTTCTCTCTTTGAACGGATGTTTAATAATAATATCGAAGTGAAATGTCTTACTGATCAACATCGTATGAGGCCTGAAATTGCAGAATTAGTTCATCCAATTTATCCAGGGTTACAAAATCATGAGTCAGTAACGCAGTATGAAAACATACGTGGAATTCACCAAAATTTATATTTCATTAATCACAGTCATGCAGAAAACGAAGTAACATTTACTAAAAGTAAAATCAATCCATACGAAGCTTCATTTATCATTCAACTATGTTGTTATTTGCGAAAACAAGATTATGAGAGTTCCCAAATCACTATACTAACAACATATCTAGGACAGTTGTTTTATATAAAGAAATTGGTTAAAGAACAACGATTATGTGAGGATGTGAGAGTCAGCGTTGTTGATAACTACCAAGGAGAAGAAAATGACATAATTTTATTATCTTTAGTCAGAAGTAATGACCGTGATTCAATTGGATATCTCAAAATTGATAACAGAGTATGTGTTGCATTATCAAGGGCAAAGAAAGGTTTATATGTCATTGGAAATTTTCAGCTTCTTGCTAGAAATAGTCCACTGTGGGCAGGCATTTTGTTATCGTTAGAGGAGAAAAGATTACTTGTTGATGCAATGATGTTGAAATGTGAGAACCATCCTGGTACGTTTGCAGAAGTGGCATCACTTGAAGACTTTTCTCGGGTACCGGAAGGTGGATGTTTAAAGCCATGTAACACACGCCTGGATTGTGGCCATACTTGTACATTAATGTGTCATCCTTATGATAAAGAACACAAAAACACTATGTGTCTTAAAAAGTGTGTAAGAGTTGTTCCTGACTGTAACCATCTATGTTTAAAATCCTGTTCAGAAAAATGTAAACCATGCCAGACTAAAGTTTCAAAAGAAGTGCCAAATTGCTTTCACATTCAAGAGATGTTATGTTCAGAAAATCCTATTTTTTTTATATGTAAGGAACCATGCCCAAGAGAACTTGCTTGTGGTCACAAATGTCTCAATACATGTGGAGAGTCGTGTTTGGAGAATTGTCCACAAATAATTGTTAATAAATGTCCTCTTGGTCATACTTCAAATACAGAATGTTATAAAAAAGATAAATGTTTTGTAACCTGTAACAAAATTCTTGACTGTGAACATACTTGCAAAGGATACTGTTCTCAATGTAACAATACTCATATTCACAAACCATGTGATGAAGGGTGCACAAGAATTTTAATCTGCGGTCACAAATGTCAAACTAAAGATTGTTCTTCCTGTTTACCTTGTGAAATGCGTTGTGAAAACAAATGTGTACACAATGAATGTAAAAAGAAATGTGGAGAACCTTGTGAAGTGTGTGTCGAACCATGTAACTGGCAGTGTGCCCATTACAGTTGCAGCAAATTATGTTATGAACCCTGTGATCGTCCAGCATGTAAGGAACCATGCAACAAATTGCTTAAATGTGGTCACCAGTGTGTTGGTCTTTGTGGAGAACAATGTCCTAATTTATGTTCAATTTGCCATGGAGCTCAGCTTAAAGAAATATTTTTTGGAAATGAAGATGAAGATGGAACTCGTTTTGTTCAACTTCAAGATTGTAAGCATGTTTTTGAAGTAAATGGTTTAGATCACTGGATGACAATTGATGTTGTTAATTCTGAAATTCAGCTAAAATGTTGTCCAAAGTGTAAAATCCCAATCAGACGTAATCAGCGATATGGCAATCTTATCAATAAGACCTTAGATGATATTGAAGAAGTAAAACAAAAACTGAATGCAGATCCTAGGAAAGTTTCTGAATTTTTTAAAACCTTTATCAAGTCAAAGCCATTTTTAAAGAAATTGTTAGACATAAAGATAAGATCTGAAGAAGACTTAATCTCCATGAAAAGTAAGGTTCAGTTTTTAGAAGTTTTATCAAAATTGAAAATTTCTTCTGATTATTTAGTCACATGGCTTACAAATCATAAGAAGAGATTTACTCCCCAAGAACTGAAGGATTTAAAATATGAAGTCCTACGTCTCCAAACACTTCAGATTGTAGAAGATACTCAGAATGAATTGAAACAATTGCCTGATATTTTGCATGTGTTAAAAAAAGCATATGTATATTTAGAAGGATTTTATTCAGAAGAAAAGAATTCAAATATTAAAACAATTCTAGATGAAGTAAAAACATTGAAACCTGGTTTGAATATTTCCCAGAAAGAAAAAATTGAAATTTTAGATGCTTTGCAGCTGCGAAAAGGACAATGGTTTAAATGTAAAAACGGTAAGCAAATATTGAAAATTTGTAGTGAATAGTTAATTTTGTTTATGATAAAATACAATTTCTTGGAAGTATGTCCTGTTTTCTGTTAGTATAAAGCCTTTAGAATTTACTCTCTTGAAAATTCTTCTTCCTGCTTCTCCATGCATCCCTTTCACTATCATTCAATGACTACATTATCTAATGCAGAGATTCTTAACCCCCCCCCCCCTCCCAGCGACCACGTAAGAGAGACCCAGGGATAGACCCCAAGCAAAAAATCTGGACGACATTTCCATGAGCTTAGCTGGTCTCATTTGTGGATCCCAAGCCGGATCAATTGGAGACAGTTGCTGGAAGGAGTGTTTGAGGACCCCCCTCCCCCCATGACCCTCTCAGGAATAAGTAGGCAAAGAAGAAGAGTTGGATTATACACGAAGAAAGTATTGTGTAGTAATCTTTTCGTGTCAAAATTTTGTAATGTATAAGTTCAACTTACACGTTATACCATGTTAACAATTGAACTTCTATAGTTTTTTTTAAATTGATATCAAAATTTTGTTTCAGGTCATGTTTATGCTATTGGAGACTGTGGCGGTGCTATGGAGAAATCTGTTTGTCCTGACTGTAAATGTGAAATAGGTGGCACGTCTCATCAGTTAGTAGCAAGTAATACATTGGCTCCTGAAATGGATGGAGCATCTCACGCTGCCTGGTCTAATGCTGCAAACTTGGATTTAGGTTAATATAAACTTTCAGTTCAAAACTAGGGAGGAAATAAATTACATGGAATCACTGAATACCATTATTATTTTTAAATTCTGATTTAGTAGATTGAAATATACAATTTTATCTGTTTAACCTTTTAGTATTTATATTGCTCTATATAAACTATTGTATTTCACAGTAATATTATTTATTTTGAGAACAATACTTTAATGTCAGTATGAGTGGCCAGTTACAGCCAGTTTGAAGAGAAAGGGGTGAGAGAATTCTGGCCAGATATGGCCAGTTTAACCCCTTAGCATTCACATTATTCTATATATACTATTATATTTTCATGGTAATGGCTTTACCTCACATAATTATCTCACATAATATAGAATCTATGAGATTTTGAAAGTATTTATTTTGAGAACAATACTTTAACATCAGTTTGAGCGACCAGTTACAGCCAGTTTCAACAGAAAGAGGTAGAAAATTTTGGCCGGTTTGAACATTAAAGGGTTAAAAAATGAATCTATGTCTATTCAGATTTGATATGAAATATTAACCTTTACTGAATTACTATTTCTTTCATATATATATTCCAATAATAAATCACATTAAAGTGTTACTAAATTGCTTTATTAAAACACTCTTACTGATGTGATATGATGTCTTTATAATGTAGAATTTAGTTTGTTTTTTTTCTCTTTAAAAGAAAAAAAAGCATGAAATCTTTTTGTTGTTGTTTTATAAAATAATTTGTGAACTAAGATATAACCAATAACCTCATTTGGAAAGATGTATCTTCATCTTTTTAACTAATAATGTTAGAAACATTTTGTAGTTTTGTGTTTTTTAATAACCACTATGACGATGATTAAAAACCGTAGGTATTGGAACTATTTTAATTGCATAGATAGTACTAGCAACTGGAAAGACCAATGGAAACATGGTTTCCTCGGTCCAATTTGATGAAAGTCGATCGTTCCTTTTTTTAATTGTATACTTATGTTAATATAATGTTCACACTGGACTTTACTTGTGTACCTATGAAATTCATCTTTCTGTTCAGTCAAAATAAAGACAAAAATCATTGACAGGGTTTTAATCTAGTTCTTACTTAATGGCTTTATAATATAATTTTAACTGAATAAAACGTACAATTTATGTTTATCTGAGTTTTTGTGTATTTACTGATAATCTTTGAAATATTAAGACTTTTTTTTAATTAGGGAAAGTTTAATCACTCTATTTGTCCTACTTTATTACTCTGTTTTGTGTTCCAGCTGACAGGCTGAGGTCATGCTGGAGTACTCTTTTTCTTTTCATTTACAAATTTTAAAGAAATCTGTATAATGTATGGTCTCTAAGACCTATGGTAGAATAAGCTTTGAAACCTGAGGTAGCATGCAACTGTGGTGGAAACCTGTATAATGTATGGTCTCTAAGAGCTATGCCAGATAGGCTTTGAAACCTGAGGTAGCGTGCAACTGTGGTGGAAACCTGTATAATGTATGATCTCTAAGACCTATGCCAGATAGGCTTTGAAACCTGAAGTAGCGTGCAACTGTGGTGGAAACCTGTATAATGTATGGTCTCTAAGACCTATGCTAGAGTAGGCTTTGAAACCTTAGGTAGCGTGCAACTGTGGTGGAAACCTGTATAATGTAGAAAACAATTTTTTTTTTATGATGACAAGAAACAAGGTGAGATACTAATTTAATATTAATGCATTTAAAATGTTTGAATTAAAGTAGGAAAAAAAATCTATAGAAAACCTTTCAATTGCTGCTTGAATCAGGCAGGAACTATTTTATCAGTAAAGTGTAATAATATAAGAGAAGTGTAATAGAAGAGAGGATTGGGAAAATCTTAATGGTATATGACATTTGTTCTGATTCTTTATATTCTGAGTTCAAACCATGCTAAGGTGAACTTTGTTTTGCATTCTTCTTGGTTCAATAAAATAAAGTACCATTTGAGGTTTACCACTGGTTCAATAAAATAAAGTACCATTTGTGGTTTGCCACATGGTTAATAAAATAAAGTACCATTTGAAGTTTACCACAGGGTTAATAAAATAAAGTACCATTTGAGGGTTAATAAAATAAAGTACCATTTAAGGTTTACCACAGGGTTAATAAAATAAAGTACCAGTTGAGGTTTACCACAGGTTCAATAAAATAAAGTACCAGTTGAGGTTTACTAAAATGAAGTACCAGTTGAGCAAAACACTTTATTTCATGTGGCTTCAATATATTCACTTGAAAATAAGTACCACCAGCAATAGCTGGAGGTTTAATCTTGTGATGAGCTGGGGTCATATCTAGGGGGAAGTCTTGTACTTTCAGTTGCTTAACGCCATGAAAACTGAGATAAGCACTAGCCTGGTGAGCTTGTAACCTTGAGACAAACTTTTCTGCCCTACAGTTAAGCTTTTACCACTTGTGTAACAGTATCGTTAACTGTCCATTTGTGTCCTGGCCTTTTTGTAACACGTGTGTGTCCTTCAACATCATTGTTACTCTGCACTTTTCCACCTTCAATTCCTCCATCCAACACAGATGACAGGTGAAACTGGAGCTGTCCTAATCTTATGTAGAAGCCAACTTTAGTGAAGCTTGGAGGGATTACCAACCACTGTTGGAGGTATTTGTTATTATTGCTCTCCACCCTTGACATTACAACCTCAATACACATATAATCACCATATAAGTCTCGGCAACAAGTCAGTCAGGTAAAGCCATGTCTTAACTTTCAGTGTGCTCTAGGCGCCTTATGTCACCAATACAAAATGCAGTTTCAAGGGAAGTAATTCAGCATCCTAAAGATTAAACGTACCTGGGAGCCTTGATTTCACAATTCTCTTTAGCCATCCCTCTGTCTGCCTTCCTGTATTGGTGATGTTGTTTTTGAATATTTTGTAATAAATTGAGCCCTTTTCCTTTCTCTCTCTCTTTTGCCTCTGAGTTCTTTCTGCTCTTCAGGAGTCTGAAGAGATGTTTCCGGGGTGGACCTGTCAGATCCTTGAGGCATGCTCTTTCCCTGTCGGGGAGGGGGGGGGGGGGGGGGGGGCTACCTTGTACTGCTTTTTTTGAAAACTTTGATTTCTCCTCTCAAACAATGGATTTCTTTTGTGCTGCTTCGGAGTTAGGATGCTATTTTTCCTGTCCTCTCTTTTGAAGCACTCTCCTGCTAGAACTATCAGCAGCACCACCACCACCATTGTCATCTCCACCACCACCACCATTGTCATCAATACCACCACCACCAGTCATCATCATCATTACCACCACCACCATCATTGTCATCAATACCACCACCACCATTGTCATGAATACCACAATCATCACCACCACCAGTCATCAATACCACCACCACCACCACCACCATTGTCATCAATACCACCACCACCACCATTGTCATCAATGCCACCACCACCAGTCATCATCACCACCACCACCACCACCATTGTCATCAATACCACCACCACCACCACCACCATTGTCATCAATACCACCACCACCAGTCACCACCACCACCACCACCACCATTGTCATCAATACCACCAAGATCATCTCCACCACCAGTCATCACCACCACCACCACCACCATTGTCATCAATACCACCACCACCAGTCACCACCACCACCACCACCATTGTCATCAATACCACCAAGATCATCTCCACCACCAGTCATCACCACCACCACCACCATCATTGTCATCAATACCACCATCATCACCACCACCACCACCACCACCACCACCGTAATCACCATCATCATCATTTAATGTCCACTTTCTATGCTTGCATGGGTTAGAGGAGGGTTGTCAGTAAATGAGATAAGCAAGGTCATGTGACCCACATGTTGCTCATACCCATCTGTAGATTCCATGTTGCTTCTAAATGGTACCTTTGCTTACTACCACCCATTCTATGTCTTCTCTCACAGGGTGACTATCTTTCTCTGGGGGTGGCATCATCATCATCTTTTAACGTCCATTTTCCACACTAGCATAGGTAGGACGGGCTGTCCCTTGTGAGAGATCAGGTTGGGGGACCATGTTTCGCTCACACAGAACTGATTTTGGCTTGGTTTCTACAGCTGGCTACCCTTCCTAACACCAACCATATTTACAGTGTGAGCTAAATGAAAATATTTATAAAGGTAAAGGGAGGCAACTTAAGAATGCTTAGCTAAAGCACGGTTTATTAGTTAGGGTGTTCATCTCATGATCGTATGGTTTGATTCCTGGACCAGAGAGGAGGGGGGAGGCGGTCAACAGTGTGTTGTGTCCTTGAGCAAGATGCTTTACTTCACATTGCTGCAGTCCAATTACCTACCAAAAATGAGTTGTACCTGTAATTCAAGTGTCACACTGAATCTCCCTGAGAACTATGTTAAGGATGCACATGTCTATGGAATGCTCAGTCACTTACATGTTAATTTCATGAGCAGGCAGTTCTGTGCAATACTCATAGTCGGAAATCCACCAACAATATATATATATATTATATAATGGGCTCTTAGAAAACTAGGAGTAGATGAATGGCTTGTGAAAGCTGTATAAGCCATGTATAGGGGAGCAGTCAGCAAAGTTAGGATTAGCAATGAGTATAGCGAAGAATTTAGCGTACAGGTTGGTGTCCACCAGGGCTCTGTTCTTAGCCCTCTCCTGTTCATCATAGTCCTGCAGGCAATAACGGAGAAGTTTAAGACCGGATGCCGATGGGAAGTCCTGTATGCTGATGACCTCGCACTTATAGCTGAATCTATGGTAGAACTAGAGAAGAAATTCCAAACTTGGAAGCAGGGACTAGAAAGAAAGGGTCTCAAAGTCAACATGACAAAGACTAAGGTCCTTGTAAGTAGACGAGAAAACAGAACCCAGATCCCCTCACGGAAATGGCCTTGCTCAGTATGTAGGAAAGGTGTAGGTAGGAACTCCATTCTCTGCCCCAAATGCAAACAATGGGTACACAAGAGATGTAGTGGGATCTCAGGAAGCTTAATTAAGAATGTAGGCTTCACATGCAGCAGCTGTGCTGGGACAGCAAGCAGCAAACAGACACAGGAAACAAGTACCACCAATCTCTGGGAGGGCTCTGTAGAAACAGTAGACAGCTTCTGCTACCTAGGTGACCGAATTAGCAGCGGAGGTGGGTGTTCAGAAAGTACAATAACTAGGGTAAGAACGGGATGAGAGAAGTTCAGGGAACTACTGCCACTGCTAGCTGCAAAAGGCTTCTCCCTCAGAATGAAAGGCAGACTGTATGATGCGTGTATCCAAACAGCAATGTTACATGGTAGTGAGACCTGGGTGCTGAAGGTGAAAGACTTACATAGATTAGAAAGAAACAAAGCCTGCATGCTCCGATGGATGTGTAATAGTAATATACGCGAACGGAAAAGCATAAGTGAATTGAGAGAGAGACTGAGCATAAGAGGAATCAAATGCTGTGTGCAAGAGAGGCGGTTGCGTTGGTATGGACATGTGATGCGTATGAAGGATGACAGCTGCATAAAAAGGTGCAGAGCACTAGAAGTCAATGGAAACCGCGGGGTGGGGAGACCCAAGAAGACCTGGGATGAGGTGATAAAAGCTGACCTTACCCAATTACACCTCTCAAAGGCGATGACACACGACCGTGACCTCTGGCGTCACGCAGTAATACAGAGTACCCGACCTCCCATAAGTACAATCTGAAGCATATAGACAATATCCCCCCACACCCTCCCACTGCAAGGTGGTCGTGGAGGTGGCACGGCAAAAAAGCACCCAGCCCACACTGTAAAGTGGACGTGTAGGCACCACTGAAAAAGCACCCAGCACTCACTGTAAATGAGGTTGGTGTTAGGAAGGGCATCCAGCTATAGAAATCAAGCAAAAATCAGTTCCTGTATGAGCAAGGCATGGTCAGCCGACCAGACACTGCCCACAACAGGACAACACGTCTAACCCATGCTAGCATGGAAGAACGGACGTAAAACGGTGATGATGATAATATATATATATATATATCTATACTATAAAGCTGACGGCCATATGTAGGTAACAGACTTTCCGCCAATCGGCTGGACCAAACAGCACCACAGATGTAACTTTTTCCAAGTAAAAACGTGAGGGCATTTTTGTCTACTGAATTTTGTTAAAAGATTAAAGACATTATTTAAATATTCACTTCTTTAACATTTCAAATGTCAACAGTTCCGGTTATACGTCATTCCTCACTTTTTCTTATGACGTCGCACAACATTCCCCTCTTTTTTTTAGTCTGTATGTCTGCATTAGATAACATTTTTCGGAATATTTACTTCTGCGTTCACAGACTGAGTTTTTAAATTTCAGAAGATCCCATTAAAGGTGAAAGCAGCGATTCTTTGCTTAAACTTTAATCTGTTATTTTAATATATATATTCGTGTACAGATATTTTTGCATACACAAAAACAAAAACCTATTTATTTCACGAAAGCACAGAAGGCTTATCGTCATTGTTACTGTTCGAAGTTAGATGACCACAGTCTTTCCAAGATCTGAGAACCATCAATGGCCATCAATGTTCCACTTACCGTTTGGCTTGCCAGATGCGTGGTATGTTACACAATGACAGCCATTGGCACCTCACCCTGCAAGAAGCAGCAACTGCTAAAGTCCCTTCTCAGCTGTGAAAACTTTTTGCTATTATGCTGCACAACTGCGATCTCGCAATGTGGAACAACCACCGCGAAAGTCCGAGGACATCCACCACCGCACACGCAGACACAATCCGAACGTAACATACGATGTCGTTTTCAATGAGGCACTCATTTGTCTTGAAAACAGTGTCCTGGAGTTTGGTGGTAGGCCTCTAAGTCACTACAGCTTACCTGCTCCTGACAGGAGTCTCCAGAGGTCAACGTCTATAGAGCTTCTCTGCGAGACGAGCTACGAGATCAGTGATTCTCCCATGGTCAATTGTATGTAGGATGCTCTAGGGTGAGCTCGCCAAATAATCTCTTCATCTTTGCTCCGGAGGGCTGAACAAAAAAATATTGTATAATCTGAGGCTCTAACAATGTAATTTAAATATTTTCTGTTACTTGGAATTTCCATTATGGTTGTACAAATTATTGTTTCTAAAAAATTTGTTCTCTGTTCAGCCTTCATTGTTGTAACTTTCAATTTTCTTTAATGTACTGACTGCTGAACTGGGGAACCCTAAATACTATTCAAACCCAACATCAGAGCCCCCCCATCGCTGACTTGAGAGGGTGTGCAGTATCTTTGCACTAGAGTGTAGGGGGGATTCCTGAAAAGATAAAATGCCGGTATACCTAGCCGGACGGGCCAGCTAGTTATATATAAAATACATATATATGTGTGTATACCATCAATGGGTCCAGGTCTGTTTTTATCATTTATTTTGTTTGACCTGTTTAGCTTGATTTGTTTTTTGGCTTAGGTGGTTAATGCCTTCTTGACCACTTTTTCAGTTTGTATGGCGTTCTAATATATTGTTTAGCTCTGGTTTTTTAACTATTGAGCGCTTGCCAGCATAACTCTGATTTTGCGTTTCATTTCGCTTTTTCTACCTGCCGAAATGCGATTCTCGCTGAATTTATATTTGTATATATATATATATATATATATATATATATATATATAAAATTATAAGAAACGAAAGGAGCTGTGTGGTTACTGTAAACATAGTTTAAGATGGGAGTATGGACGAAACAAGAGAAGAAAAGAAATCCTTCATCAGCTGTAAAACCAAGATCAAGATGTTTTGGCGCTTAATACAGGACATCTAAAAGCGATCAGTGGCGCGCCCAAAGCCTTTTCTTAATCAAAAGGCCGGGAGGGAAAGAAAAGAAAAAAGAAGAAAAAAAGGGAAAAGTAGTGAGGAGAGAGGAAGAAAGAGAAAAAAAACAGGTAAACAGACCAAAAGTGGGGGGACATAGGACAATGGAACATGCAAGCGAGTAACCGAGGAAAAAATAGAATAGAATAAGTTATAGCGTACCGATTGGACGTAAGTCTGGGGGTGCGATAACAGGAGCCCAGTGTTACCGTGTCATCTCAATCGAAGTGAAGAGAGAGAGGGAGAGAGAGAGAGACAGAGAGAGGAAAAAGGGAAGAAAGAGAAGGGGAGAGTCGATATGAAAGCATGGTGGGACCACAGATCACACACGCATATATGTATATATTGTTATATTTGGGGAGGGTCATATTGTTATAATATTGCCAGAAATAATAACAGAATACACTCAGTGTTTGGTTTGGGTTGGTTTTCGTTTCTGTATCTTTTATATCCCTATAGTTAACTTATCTGGTAATCAATGACCCTCCCCAAATATAACAATATTTGTTTCAACACACGATTTCATATCAAAACCCTTACAAAACAAATATCTCTCTCGCTCTCTCTCTCTCTCTATATATATATTGTATATACAAGATAAGGTGATAGTTGTGGAGTAGATACATTTAAAATTAATGTCTTAAAGTGAAACCAGGTTCAAAACCTCATTTGTTTTTTTTTTCTGGAATAATCCAAATGAAATTTGAAAAGTTACATTTAAAAGTCATTTTAAACGTTTACATTTGGCAAGTTATACGTGAATGGCAAAGACATACATTTTCAAATATATATATATAAAAAACAAAGAGAAAAAACAACAATAACAAAAATAGCTGAGATTCATCTTCATTTCTAATAAAGAAAAATCTATGAGAGGAGAGAATAAACCGATATTTATATATGTATGTATGTGAATAAATATACATATACATACATATACATATATATAATATATATATATATATATATATATATATATATATATATATATATATACACAAGGTGAGTCATAAGTAACCGGACAGTCAATGGACTTTTATTGCAAGGTTCACACAGATAACTTTTTGAACATCGACTTATTTGTGTGTGAAGAACGTGAGTCAGCTTTACGAACACTTACTCTTTAATTAGATTCTTTAAAACTACTTTTGTTTCATGTATTTATAATTTCGTAATGTATGACCAGAATTTTAGTAAATATTATCATTTAGAATATAAATATTGGATTGCCCGGTGACTTATGACTCACCCTATATATATATATATATATATATATATATATATATATATATATAATTATATATATATGTACATATATATATATGTGAATATGTGTATGTATATATATAATTATATATATGTGTGTGAATATGTGTATATATATATATATATATGTATATGTGTTTGTGTGTGTATGGATATAGATGAATAGGTAATCTTTGTCTCCCCAAAAACAGAGGAACTCCATCATGTTCCATCCAAAAGTAACTGAACGGAATCTGTAAATTCTTTAAATGTCTGTATTTTGCGGGGGATTCGAAGCAAAGATTTATGATTCTGAAATATTAACTGATCTGAAGAGTTTACAAATTTCACAAACAACGTTTGCTGTGACAAGCAGTTCACACCAGTCCACAATTGTAACAAGTTTGCAAGTTCAACTAATGATAGCTCCCAAAGGAGCTTTTCTAAATACGTCTGTAATGTTTTCTCTATTTCCTGGTAAGATTCCCCTTGACTAAACTCATACTTGACCAGTTTGCAAATTTGAGATGCTTCTGGTCTTAATGTTTTGTATAAACTTTCCACATCACTTTCAGAACAATCTTTGAATACTCTACTACTGCAGTGTTCGATTCCTTTCTTCAGTTTCACAAGTGCCCAGTACGGCTGGTATATAAGAAAACTTCTAGCTATGTTTAACAGAATACTGGGAAGCTGAGCGGGCCGTTCTATTTGACAGCCGTTAGTCCATAGAAATGCTGATAAATTACTTTCTAGAGTTGAAGAAAAAGTTGGTTCTCCAACTTGGGAGCGAGATTCTTGTAATGCTGACACAACAATCCTCTGATCAAATCCACTGAGGCAGTTGGTGAATGACTTCAAGATTAATTCATCGGAGCATCCTTGACAGAGCATATACGTAGCTGACGCTATAGCAAACTGGACAGGCCAATAGTTACAGAGTATTAATCCATGCGCTAAAATGCGTCCGAGAATTTCAAACATATCATCTTCAGCCTCGGGACTTATGACTGGATAGTACTCTTCGTTTCCAACGAAATTGTTGTTGAAAATTTTCTTCCAGAAAATACAGAACATGTGGCGTGTTTGAAATGTCGGATCATTTGACAGAGTGAGATTGGGGTCGTTGTTAAAGGTGACCCGGATGTCATAGTTACAGATGGTATGTTCAGCACGATACAATTCCAACAGATTTCCAACAATAGATCTTTTATCCATCTTTAAGTTTCTCGTTTCAGAAAGGGTTTGCTTTATGAGGGAGATTCTTTGAAATAATTCAGAATTTTCTGTACAAAGGAAAATAAAAAAAATAAAAAATTCTAAATTACATAAAACTGAAACATGTAAATTCTAGATCAGTCAGAGAGTACAAAATAAAAGAAGGAACTATTACAAGCATGTAAAGAAATGTTCTGATGGTGATTGTCATTTTATGTCAGTTTTACCATGGTTACATAAGTCAGACAGCTTATGATGGTCCAAGTTTAGATAAGTCAGAAAACCATGTCTTGTTTGTGTTTCATTTATGGTAGGGCTTCTACAGCTGGATGCTCTTCCTAACACCAACCACTTTAAAGAGTGGACTGGGTGCATTTTATTGCAACACCAGCAGTACTGCTTTAACCCTTTAGCATTTACATTACTCTATATTTATTATTGTATTTTCACAGTAAAGGCTTTATCTCACATAATATTGAATCTATGAAATTTTGATATTTATTTTGAGAACAATACTTCAACAGCAGTATGAACAGCCGGTTTGAACAGAAAGAGGTGAGAGAATTCTGACCTTACAGTGACATTACTGGTTTAGTCACTGATAGCCTGACCATGGGTGACTGGTAGCACTGGTTTATATGACTACCAATGGCAGATCATTTCATCTGGCCTGTTGTATATGTAATAATATTAATGCTTCTTATTACTTAGGAGATCTGGCATCTGCTCCCAATGGTCAGATGAACTGAATCAAAGTAGGATACACAATATATGCCAGATGATGATGATGATGATGGTAGTGATGATGATGGTAGTGATGATGATGATGATGACGACGATGATGATAAAAAAATGCTACCTCAGACTTATTGTTGATGAGATTACGTGATTGTCTTCAAAATTAGATATCAATATCAGAAAAATTACTTAATACTTACCAGTATCAAATCTTTGAAAGGGTTTGATATCACGCTCTGGAGATGGTGGGGATAGTTCATAGGATTCCTTAAAAATAAAAGGCAATTAATATTTTAATTAAATAATAGTTTCTGTAACTTAGCCAATAATAATAATAATAATATTGTTTCTACACAAGACCAGCAATTACCCAGTACATTACTGGTACTTTATTTTATCGACCCCGTAATGATGAAAGACAAAGTTAACCTCAACGGGATTTGAACTCAGATTGTAAAGGGACGTAACTATGCTGTAAAGCATGGCGTCCGACCCTCTACCGATACTGCCAATCCACTGCCCTGCTGCTGATGATGTTATTCTAATGACTTTGTTAATTAACAACATAAAGATAGAGGTACAAAAACTAAATACTGTTAAGGTGGTGCCCCAGCATGGCCACAGCCTACTGGCTGGAACACTCAACAGGGTAAGGTATTTAGTTTAACACGGTTATATTTACACCAAAGAATCTGATAGGGATAGAGTCCGGCTGATCTCTGGAATAGAAGAAACACTTCATCACATCCATTGCTTTACTATTTGATTTCACTTTAGTAAGAATGGTCCTAATTTAGGCATAATAAGGTCAGCAATTTTAAGGAGAGGGGGAAATATAGTTAACCCTTTAGCATTCACATTACTCTATATATACTATTGTATTTTTGTGGTAAAGACTTAATCTCATAATTATCTCACATAATATTGAATCTATGAGATTTTGATATTATTCATTTTCAGAACAATACCTTAAGATCAGTATGAGTTGCCTGTTATGTCCAGTTTGAACAGAAAGAGGTGAGAGAATTTTGGCCAGTTTAAATGCTAAAGGGTTAAATCAACCCCAGTACTTGACTGATACTTGGACCATGATGTGATTTGAACTCACAATATACAGACTTGGAACAAATATCACAAAGCATTTTATTCAAGGCTCTTATAACTCCCTACCATGGTACTTGATGTTAACAATTCCACAGGAAAAAAAAAAGGTGGAGTAGACCATGCTGTGATTTGAACTCAGAACATAAACTGATGTAATTAAATATTGTAAAACATTTTGTCCATCATTTATTCAATTCATGCATCAAAAATCATTTTAAGAACTCTACCCACCCCCAGTTAAAGCAGGAGTCAAACCTGTGTGCCCCAACACAAACTTCTCAATTTTGCCCTATCATCTATAACCTTCCTCAGCAACCCCACTGGATTTCATTTTCTCCTTCCTCAACACATGACCCAACCATCTCACTCCATTTCTCTTCACAACATTCATTTCCTTCCCCCTCTCATCCAGTCACTTCCATCCTTCCTCAACACATCACCCAGCCATCTCATTCCATATCACTGGTTCTGGATAATTACTTTATGATCATAGGTAGTGATTTCATGGTTTGGTGGCATGAAAGGAGATTGCTGGGGTGTAGAACCACAAACACTTGGTGATGGTATCATGTTTTCTTCTTCACGTTCATTATTTTCATTCATATTTTCCATGGAATCATTGCATAGTCGGACAGGTAAGTCTCCAATACTGCTTGGGTTATACACAACAGATGCTGGTGGATTTGAAGTGTCAGACTATAAAACAAACAAAATATAAAATATATAGTTAAACCACAATAGCTAAAAGGATTTATTATCGAACATAGTTTTTAACTCTTTACCATTTACATTGTTGTTATTACAGCTCACCCCTATGCAGGTTTAGCTGGCCTCCTCCAAGGTATATCTCGTTGGAGGTGTCTTGGGTGATTTAATGATAGGGACCCCAGTCCTATCATCTCATTTCGACAGCTGAGTAAACTGGAGCAATGTGAAATAAAGTGTCTTGCTCAAGGAAACAACACATCACCCAGTCCGAGAATTGAACTCACAACCTTTCAATTGCAAGCCCAATGCTCTAACCACTAAGCCATGCGCCTTCACATTTACATTACTCTATATTTACTATTGTATTTTCACGGTAAAGGCTTTATTTCACATAATAACGAATCTATGAGATTTTGATATTATTTATTTTGAGAAAAATACCTTAAAACCGGTATGAGTGGCCGGTTGTGGCTGGTTTGAACAGAAAGAGGTGAGAGAATTCTGGCTGGTAATGGCCGGTTTAAATGCTAAAGGGTTAATGAGAATCGCTGTCTATGATCTTCAAATCACTTTGAAAATAATCAACAATTTGGAGGTATTTAGTAATATAACTAACTTTCTCATAGTTAAGCTGGTGTCTGAAACATAATATATTCTAACTTTTAAAAGTGTTCATATGAAAACTGAAACCCTCCATTATAATTTTATGTAAGACACTTTTAAGTTATTTTGCAAACAGTAAACTTAATAGTGATTTCCAATATAGACACACAAGGCTAACAATTTGTAGAGGGAAATGAGGTTGATTACATCGAACCTCCCACCTCAGTGTGTAACTGGTACTTTATTTTATTGACCTTGGAAGGATATGAATGGCAAACTTGACCTTGGTAGGATTCAAACTCAGAGCATAAAAAGCCACAACAAAATGCTACAAAGCATTTTGTCTGATGCCCAAATAATTCTGCTAACACTCCATAATAAACACCAACTTCTTCTTCTTATTATTATTATTATTCCTGAGTGGGTCATGGAAGCAGAGTCCTCAAACACTCCCCCCCCAGTGGGTCATGGGAACATAGTCTTCAAACACTCCCCCCAGTGGGTCATGAGAACAGAGTCTTCAAACACTCTCCCCAGTGGGTCATGGGAACAGAGTCTTCAAACACTTCCCCCAGTGGGTCATGGGAACGAAGTCTTCAAACACTCCCCCCAGTGGGTCATGGGAACAGAGTCTTCAAACACTTCCCCCCAGTGGGTCATGGGAACAGAGTCTTCAAACACTCCCCCCAGTGGGTCATGGGAACGAAGTCTTCAAACACTCCCCCCAGTGGGTCATGGGAACAGAGTCTTCAAACACTTCCCCCACAGTGGGTCATGGGAACAGAGTCTTCAAACACTTCCCCCACAGTGGGTCATGGGAACAGAGTCTTCAAACACTTCCCCCAGTGGGTCATGGGAACAGAGTCTTCAAACACTTCCCCAAGTGGGTCATGGGAACAGAGTCTTCAAACACTTCCCCCAGTGGGTCATGGGAACAGTCTTCAAACACTCCCCCCAGTGGGTCATGGGAACGAAGTCTTCAACCCCCCCCCCCCAGTGGGTCATGGGAACAGAGTCTTCAAACACCCCCCCCAGTGGGTCATGGGAACAGAGTCTTCAAACACTTCCTCCCAGTGGGTCATGGGAACAGAGTCTTCAAACACTCCCCCCAGTGGGTCATGGGAACGAAGTCTTCAAACACTCCCCCCAGTGGGTCATGGGAACAGAGTCTTCAAACACTTCCCCTACAGTGGGTCATGGGAACAGAGTCTTCAAACACTCCCCCCAGTGGGTCATGGGAACAGAGTCTTCAAACACTTCCCCACAGTGGGTCATGGGAACAGAGTCTTCAAACACTTCCCCCACAGTGGGTCATGGGAACAGAGTCTTCAAACACTTCCCCCACAGTGGGTCATGGGAACAGAGTCTTCAAACACTTCCCCACAGTGGGTCATGGGAACAGAGTCTTCAAACACTTCCCCCCAGTGGGTCATGGGAACAGAGTCTTCAAACACTTCCCCAATGTGGGTCATGGGAACAGAGTCTTCAAACACTTCCCCAGTGGGTCATGGGAACAGAGTCTTCAAACACTCCCCCCAGTGGGTCATGGGAACGAAGTCTTCAAACACTCCCCCCCCCAGTGAGTCATGGGAACATAGTCTTCAAACACTCCCCCCAGTGGGTCATGGGAACCGAGTCTTCAAACACCCCCCCCCCCCAGTGAGTCATGGGAACAGAGTCTTCAAACACTCCCCCCAGTGGGTCATGGGAACAGAGTCTTCAAACACTTCCCCCCCAGTGGGTCATGGGAACAGAGTCTTCAAACACTTCCCCCACAGTGGGTCCTGCCAGAAGAAATTGTCTTCAACTTAATAATGAAAAAGTTAGTTATTTTATTAAGTTCTTTCAAATTTTTTTAATTATTTTCAAAATTAATTAAAATACACAGCCAGTCTATTTTATTAGACATATCCAGCCATAGAAACTATTCTCCCAGTACACTCTGTAAAGTGGTTGGCATTAAGATGGGCACAGCCATAGAAACCAAGCCAAAAACAGATCATACAAACAGGGTGCTGTCAGCTGATGGTCAAGACTCAGTACGTGTCAACCCATCCCATCAATGCAAGGAAAACAGACATTAAATGGTGCATGATGATGATGATGGTCATTAAAAAGGTGAAGATGACTAAATGAAGAATAAATACAAACAACAGAATCCTGCATACTTACATATGGTAAAATGATGATAGTTCCCTGGTATTTGGCATTCTTGATACCTCGGGGTGTCTTTGCTTCAATGCGAACCAAATTTCTCTGTCGATCAATTCTATAGAGCTCATAGTACTTCCCCTCCAGTTTAGGGTAAATACTTAACAGAAAGCAACGGAAACTTTCTTCATCATGACTGAGACGAATATAAGTCTTCTGAGGTTTGCCTTCAAAGTAATCTTTTGCTGGAAAACCTGCAAGAAAGTTTACAACTAATCAGCATATGCGGTGAAGGGGATCTCTGTTGGTTTGGTTTCGATGATGGGTAGCTCAGTTGTTTGGTCAACTCACCTACCCTCTCGTTGAGTCAGTATATATATGGTTGTGTATTCCACAAACGCTTATGGCCTTAATGGGATTCTCAAACAGAACAAGCATGGCACATTGTAACAAGGTTGGATTTTTAATTTACAAGTAAAACTCCATTCAATGGGCTTCTGCACAGTTTCCTTCAACTAAATTTCCCCCAGAAGACATGGGTTGACGCAGAGCCATGGTAAAGATACTTTATTTGAGATGCAATGCAGTGAAACAGAACCTGGCACCTCCTACAAATCATACCAGAAAAGATTTATTTCTCTCATGAGTTTTTTAATAAGATTATTATCTTTTTAGAGTTGAGATTTTTATATTTACATATGTGGTACCACAACATCCAGTCCGAAACAAATGAGGTCGTGTAGGTGTCACGACAAAAAAAACACACAGTCCACGCTGTAATGTGGCCGTGTAGGTAACACGGTAAAAACCTCCCAGTCCACACTGTAAATGTGGTTGGTGTTAGGAAGGGCATCCAGCCGTAGAAAACCCGCCAGACAGTCCTATACGAGCAGGACAACAAATCTTGCCTCAAGTGGGAAACCTCCCGTCCAAACCCATGCAAGCGTGGAAGATGGACGCTAAACGATGATGATGATGATGATGATGATGATGATGATTACATTTCCATCATTTTGATCATTTATCAGGTAATTCATTCCTGAATATAGCTTAATCCAGTCTCTATGTTATATAACATCTGGTGGGAATCTGAGATCAAGTTAACATAGCTTAATCTAGTCTCTATGTTAACACTAGATAGTGATCTGAGATCAAGTGAAATAAAACCTAGTGTTAATCTACTGAATATATTACAAAATTTTTCATCTTCAAAGATTAGATTATTAAAAATTATTTATCTGATTAACCTGTTCATGACTATATACACTTCATTTCAATTAATTAATGAAGTATTTGGAAAGATTTACTAAAATTATAAATCATTTCATTAC
>OZ024749.1:52599475-52634475 GCA_964016885.1 Eledone cirrhosa | reverse complement strand
TTACTACATCTGATTCTTCTTATATCCACCTATTTTCTCACTTCATTTATGGCCATATGTTCATGCCCAGTAGACAATACATGCTTCATTTCATTCCAGTGATGGTAAATCCTCTGAATTCAAGGCACATGTCTCCTCATTACCATGTAGCATTGCTGTTTCTACAGAAGCCTCATACATTCTGGTTGCCTCATACAATCTGGTTGCTAATGAGGTCACCAAGGTTGCATAAATTATCATCTAATTCTTGTGAACTTTCTGTAACAGAAGTCTAACCTTCTGTGCCACCATACCTGTGATCGCACTACACCTTGTGTGTATCTATTGTGAGCTTTTAAAAGAGTTGGTTGAAATTTCATACAGTGTAACCAATGTTACACTGTATGAAATTCCAACCAACTCTTTTTTTTCTGGATATTGAGCAATGTTTTCTCAATGTTTCCTCAAAGGCAGCAAGATCCAATCTTCTTTCCTGCTTACTAAAATTTTCATAACTTCTAATTCCATGTATGGCTTCCATGTTAGGATTTTCTTCAATAGATTCTGCAATAAGGGTTAGGTCATCAGCATACAGGAGATCCCACGGACATATGGTTAGCAGAAACATAACAAACAGCAGTGGACTTATGACTGAGCCCTCATGGACTCCGACTTGCACAGAAAATTATATATATAATTATTTTTTGTTTATTTGATATAATAAATTCTTTTTAAGCATATTTTTTTATATCTGAACTTCATTTGAATATATAAAATTTAATTAGCGTAAAATTTTACTTATGTGATAGGGTCCGGGAAAGGCACCTTAAGTAATTTATGCTCCTTTAAGAATCAACAAATGTTGGTTTGTCCCCCTCACATTTTTAAGGCAAACGAGGACCCTGTGTGCATGAGAGTGAAAAGTTATAGAATTGCTTTTAATATTTTTTTTTTGTCAAATCTAAAACACACACACATATATATATATATATACATGGAGAGAGAGATTAGGATTTTACCACTTTTAAACTTGTAAGAGCATTATTCAGCAGAGTACTTCATACTTGGGTTAGTAGTTGTCTGGAATTAGCTGTCGAAACGGCAAGAGCTCAGCCGTCGGGCCCCAACTCTCTCTAATATATATATATATGAGCATATGTATATCTCTCTCTCTATCATCATCATCACCATTTTACGTCTGTTCTTCCCCGCTAGCATGGGTTAGACGGGTTGTCCTGTTGTGGGCAGTGTCCAGTCGGTTGACCTTGTCTTGCTCATACAGGAACTGATTCTGGCTTGATTTCTACAGCTGGATGCCTTTCCTAACATCAACCTCATTTACAGTGAGTGCTGGGTGCTTTTTCCGTGGCGCCTACACATCCACTTTACAGTGGGAGGGTGTGGGGGCATATTGTCTATATGCTTCAGCTTCGGCTTGTACCCGTGGGGGGTCGGGTCTTCTGTATTACTGTGTGACGCCAGAGGTCACGGTCCTGTGTCATCACCTTTGAGAGGTGTAATTGGGTAAGGTCAGCTTTTATCACCTCATCCCAGGTCTTCTTGGGTCTCCCCACTCCGTGGTTTCCATCGACTTCTAGTGCTCTATGTGTGTCTGTATATATATGTATATCTCTCTATATATATACATGTGTATATATATATATATATATATATATATATATATACACATGTATATGTATATATGTGTGTGTGTATATATATATAAATAATATATATGTGTAGACATATCATCATCATCATCATCATTTTACGTCCGCTTTTCCTTGCTTGCAAGGGTGGGACGGGTCTTATTCAGCACAGCATCTCTCCACTCGTCACGGTCCTTCGTCATCTCCACCGTAAGCTTCAGCAATCTGAAGTCTGTTCTCACCACCTCCGCCCATGTTTTTCATGGTCTACCTCTACCACGTCTTCCTTCAACTGGCATTTCCTGGCACTTCTTCACCCATCAGTCATCCTCCATGCGCATCACATGTCCATACCACTGCAGTCTCCTCTCCCGTACACTACATTCTATCCCTCTCAGACACAGTTTCTCCCTCAACACATTTATGCTGGGTCGTTCACGCACATTGATATTGCACATCCAATGGAGCATGCTTGCCTCATTTCTCTCCAGCCGTCGCATATCCTATGCAGTTGCTGCCCATGTCTCACTACCATGCAGCATCGCGTTCCTCACACAGGCATCATATAACCGGCCTTTCATACGCAGGGAGAAACCCTTCTTCATCAGCAGAGGAAGCAGCTCCCTAAACTTCTTCCAACCTATCCTTATTCTAGATACTATGGCCTCGGAACACCCTTCTCCCTTGCTAATCTGATCTCCTAGGTACCGGAAGCTATCCACCACTTCTATAGCACCCACCTGCATTTGAAAAATGTGTCTATCAATGCGACTTCTACTGTCTAATTTCCCTGTACATCTACTGCATATGTATTTCTCCCTACCTATTAGTTTGCCTGCTATCCCGCTACCTCTCTTGTGTACCCAGGATCTGCATTGTGTGCATTTTATAGAATTTATGCCAGTTCCTTTCTTGCATATCGAACATTGTCATTTCTCTGACGGAATCAGAGTTTTGTCCTCTTTTCTACTCATCAACACTTTTATCTTAGCTAGGTTCACTCTCAGTATGCTTTGGTATTTGACACCATCTGCCTGTCCTGCTGCCTAACTAGTAAGAAGTCAATCTGGCTTATGTGCTCGCCTGATTTGTAGGTTATTAGGTGGTTGGCGGGTTTCTGGAAGTTAGTGTTGCAAATAGTCAGTGTACTTGCATCACAAAATTCAAGAAGTCTCACTCCTTTATTTCTTGAGCCATAACCGTGCCCACCATGTACTCCAGTGTAACGATCCTGGAGCTGTCGAATATGATCATTGAAGTCCCCTGTTAGCATAATGATGTCTCCATCCTGTCATTGCGGCTGTTTGTAAAAGTTGCTTGTAAAAGCAGTCTTTCTCTTCTTTGCCTAGGCCTGCTTGGGGAGCATAGGCAGAGATGATTGTCAGTAGTCTCCTGCCTACAACTAATCTAAGCTTAATTATTCGATTATTAACTCGAACTACCTCTATTGTCTTATTGATCCATCTCTCAGCCAGGAAAATGCCTACTCCCCCTAACCCATCATCCTTACCTACCCAGAAAAGCTTATAGCTAAGATGTTTGCCTGCGACTAGTCTCGCAGAGGCATCTCTCCATCTCACCTCTTGCACGCAGCACACATCCACATGCCTTCTCTCCAGCATCTCCGCTATTTCACCAGATCTACCTGTGAGAGTGCCAACATTAAGTGTTGCAAGATGTCTGAGATGCGATGTCTTCATATCTTTGTTGTTCCTATATATTTGTTGCTGTGCTCATAATTGTGTTTTGGCATTGATACACTAGTTGGATGCCCTTCCTAACACCAGTGCCACTTTACAGCATTTACTGGGTGCTTTTATTCGTGCCAGCAGCACTAGAGAGGATGTCTTACTGGACTCATGGGCCCTCGCTACCCCTCCATTTTACATCATGGTCATAAAAAAACAAAAAAAAAACACCACTTATTGACACTCACGGCACACACTCACTCACACACCAATACTCATGCATACAAACACACACGCATATTACCGTCAGTACTGATAGTAGATCATGTCAACATATATATATATATATATATGTGTGTGTATGTATATCTCTCTCTATATATATACATGTAAAAATTAGCTTTAAATGTGCCTCTAGCAAACAGACATATATATATGTATATCTATCTATATATATATATAATATATATATATATATATGTGTATATGTATATCTATCTATATATATATATATGTGTGTGTGTGTGTGTGTTGTTTGGTAGAGGCACATATTTAAAGCTAATTTTTGGCAGGGATGGGATGAAGATAGAAAAACAGGAGGAAAAAATGTTGAATTGACAGTTTTTTTTGTTTTTTGTAGAGTTGGAACTAAATCAACTTTGGGACGTATGGAATACGACCGCGTACAAACCTTCTCCACCAAGTCCTGTCAACTAGGGACATGAGGAGAAAATATTTCCAGAAGACATCCAAGATGCTCATAGAATTCTAGCAGAATATACCGAGGCATTGGTCAACATTCGGATTTTTTTCTTTTTCGTTGTAATTGAAAAGCAGGAATCCCAAAGTTTCCAAATTTCTTAACACTTCATAGCTCTGCGAATGCAAAACAAGACCTATTATACAAGAGACGGGGTTTTATTAACCAGTCGGCCATACGACCAATGTCCCTTGGAAAAAGGCATGAATGTAGCGACATTGTATTGGTGATCGTTTACTCCAATATCTAATGGGACTTCCCCGCCCCCACCCCCTTTTTTTGTATCCATTCCCTAGAATTTACTCGCTTTTATGGGTGAGCCCTGACGATGAGGGAATCACTCTACGTGCTTGCTGATCCCGTAAGAAATGGTCACCAAACCTCCCTTAAAAGCCACACCCCTATATTGTTTTAAGAAAAACAATATAGGGGTGTAGGATATGTTAGATAATGTAGTCCTGGATATATATATATAGTATATATAAAGACGGAATGATCACGGTTGGAACGCCTTTGATCATAGATCAGCTCAATAAACGCTAGCCTGGGGCTCATCAATAACGACTTTTTAAAGGATTCATACATTCATATATATACATACATAACCCTATCAAAGTGATCCTTGTTTTTATTTAATAATATTACTACTACCAGCACTACAACTACTTTTCAATAGATTAAGGAATTGCCCCTCTCCTCTCTTCCATATACATATACATATATATATATACATACACACACTCACTAAAAATAGATTTAGTAACATATTTACCTACTTTCACTTAGTGGAGAAATCAAAATATTTGAAAGATCGAGGCGAGGATCGCCAACAAATACGGCAAGGGGATTCGAAAATAAGGCATAAGAAAGACAAACCATTTGTTATTCAGAACTCATTAACTTCCAAATAGCATGCTGAGGTGTTAATTAAAATATAAGAACTGAAAACCCCCCCAGGAAAGCCCCCCCTCCACCACCACCCCAAAAAAAGAAAAAAAGAAAATAGAATCTAAATGATATTTATAGCATGTATGTTTGTTTTCCAACGGATCGCAGTCTTACACTCGTTCGAAATTATGTTTTGTTTTTAGAAAGAGGTGCTAAATAAATATATTAGGATTTAATACCGAACGAAAATATAGTTCGATATTGCAATATAAAGAGGAAAGGGATATGAAATAAAAATTTAAAAAACAACAACCCCAGAATACCAAAATTAAGGAACATGTTGGTCTTAGTTGACAAACCGTGTCCAGCTCAGACCAATTTGTATAGATTTACCAAACAATAAATAAAAAAACTCTCAGATCATGTATTGTAAGTAAACAAGCTTGCAATAAATAGAAAACATCTATTAGAATGAAATACCTGCCCGAATATATCACAGCAACTAACTATATTTTTGGTAAATAATCCCAAATTTCTTCAGTCGCTTTCCATTGTTGTCCATGCCGACAATGCAAGATAAGTATTACTATTGAAAAAAAAACCTATTCAGCCACATTTCGTACGAAGAAAATGATTGGTTAGTTTCTAAATTATGGTCTCTGCCTATTTACCTCCCTTGTTCAATCCGCATACACGTAAGCATATACACACATATATGTATGCATATTTATATATATACATATATGTAAGCATATTTATATATACACATATATGTAAGCATCTATCTATGCGTCTCTCTCTCTCTCTAAGCCAGTCACTCAGTCTGTCTGTTTATCTATCTATCTATAAGAAATATGTGCCCTGTGGCTAATAAAGAAACATATCTATAAGAAATATGTCTACTTTAATAGATAAAGACTGATATCTATCTACTTAATTCCCTTCTTTTGGTACCACTTTAGAAGGAGAATCAGAGTGGAGAGAGAGACACTGCACCCATTAAATTTACTGAAAGGTGGGTGAATGTAGCAAAAATGGCCCGAATGATTGGGCCTTTTCTGTATATAAACCTGTAGGTTGAAGAAGAGAGCAAAAGGAGCACTTGCACAACACGCTCCTGAAGTTGAGGGTTGTTCTATCTACAGGGTATTAAACAACCCATTTGTGGCGCCTCACCCCTATTGGGGATTCCGATTGTTAAATTTGTTTGTTTCAATATTTCAACACGATTGTATGTAAAATCCCTGGCATGTCTCTTTGTTTTGTCCCCTTTTCTTGTGTGCCCTTGTGGCTAATAAAGAAATCTATCTATCTATCTATCTACCTGTCTGTCTGTCTATCTAACTATCTATCTGTCTGTCTGACTGGTACTTCTTTTTCTCGGCCTGAAATGGATGAAAGGCAAAGTTGACCTCCTATGTAAAACTTACTGATAAATATAATATTTCTAATAGTAACCCTATCAATCTCACTGGGTTTTGGACAGCAGTGAAGGCCAACTCTTTTGTCCATTAAACCATTGAAAAAACATAAACAAACAAATATATAAATATATGAATAATTAAAAGGGATTGACTAAATAGATGGACATTTTGGTGCCATGATAAAAGCCACCCAGTCTACACTGTAAGGTGGTTGGTGTAGTGCCATGATAAAAAGCACCCAGTCTACACTGTAAGGTGGTTGTGCAGGTGCCATGATAAAAGCCACCCAGTCTACACTGTAAGGTGGTTGGTGTAGTGCCATGATAAAAGCCACCCAGTCTACACTGTAAGGTGGTTGTGCAGGTGCCATGATAAAAGCCACCCAGTCTACACTGTAAGGTGGTGGTAGTGGTAGTGGTAGTAGTAGTTGTGGTAATGGTAGTGGTAGTACTAGTAGTGGTTGTGATGGTAATAGTGGTAGTGGTGGTGGCGGTAGTAGTAGTGGTGGTGGTAGTAGTAGTAGTGGTGGTGGTAGTATATATTTGTTTTAATAAAGAAAATGCTGATATCTTCCTCACTCAACAATTATCTGATATATGAAATAATTGTTTCTACTTTTGGCACAAGGCCAGCAATATCCCAGTGCATTACTGGTACTTTATTTTAACCACCCGTAAGGATGAAAGACAAAGTTAACCTCAGTGGGATTTGAACTCAGAATGTAAAGAGCCAGAGTTCAAATCCTGCTGAGGTTAACTTTGCCTTTCATCCTTACGGGGTGAATAAAATAAAATACCAGTAATGTACTGGGGTCAATTGGAACAAGACAGGAACTGAAGAATTCCATTTGTTTTCTGATCAACAGCCCCCCTCCCCCCACACCTTCTTATCCAATATAAACTATTTACATTTGTTTTAGTAAGTCACTTATTTATATTATAATAGACCCTTATTCCCATTATCGAAATATTAATGGTAATAATGATAATGGTAATAATGATAATGGTAATGGTAATAATGATAATGGTAATAATAATAATTGTTTCTACTTTAGGCACAAGGCCAGCAATTAGTCAGTGCATTACTGGTACTTTATTTTATCGACCCCGTAAGGATGAAAGGCAAAGTTAACGTCGGCGGAATTTGAACTCAGACTGTAAAGGGACGTAACTATACTAGAAAGCATGGCGTCCAACCCTCTACTGATGGTTTCTGTATTGGCCACAGGGGCTAACATAAAGAAAAACATTACAGACGGCACAGGATGATACAAAGTGGGTTTTGGCCGCGTAAAAAGTTTATAGCAAGATAGAAATGTGTAAAAACAAATCAAAAAAATTCAAACAACAAAAATTCCCCCAAAAGGGTGAAACCTCCGAGGATGACTCGTGGCGAAAACCACACAAAAGACCACGGCCACCCTGACCACCAGGGCAAGCACCCTCTCTCAGTTTTCTCACTCCTCAGTCTACAGGCGCCTGGTAATAGTGATAAAGGTAATAATAATAATGATAATGGTAATAATTGTTTCTACGTTAGGCACAAGGCCAGCAATTACTCCAGTGTATTACTGGTACTTTATTTTATCGACCCCGTAAGGATGAAAGGTAAAGTTAACCTCGGCAGGATTTGAACTCAGAATGGCAAGGGCCGTAACTCTATGCGTCAAAGCATGGCGTCCGACCCTCTACCAATACTGCCAATCCACATGATAATGGTAATAATGATAATGGCAATAGTGATAATGGTAATAGTGATAATAGTAATAATGATAATGACAATAGTGATAATAGTAATAGTGATAATGGTAATAACCATAATGGTAATAATAATGCTAATGATAAAAATTAACGAACATTATTATAATTGGTTATGAAGCAATTAATTATGTATACAATTGAAATTAACAGATTATTAATTTGACATTCCTCATTATCCGAAAAGAAAAAAGAAAGAGAGAAAGAGAGAAAAAAAAGAAAGAAAGAAAGAAAGAAAACACTAAAATGAAATTCCTTTAGATATTGTAATTATTTAAATAAGAATTATTAGATTTATGATGTAGGTTGTTGACAGTGGTAGTAAGTGGGTAGGGGCGTTATGTTGGATAAGATAACGTAGCAGTGAATATATATATATATATATATATATATATATATATATATATATATATAATAGATATATATTTAATTATTGTCGAAACTCGTATTCTGACGAAATATCGCCACGCACCTTGCTACATCACATAGGAGGTATGGACACACTACCCACCTTCCCATAAATATGAATTACATTAAATTATATATATATATATATATATATACAGTCATATATGTGTGAGTGTCTGTATATATATATATATATATATATATATATATATATATATATATATATATATATATATATATATGTGTGTAATCGATATATATATATGATATCGATATAAAATCGATATTCATATGTCAACAATATAATTTCTTATATATCGATCGTTTCTCATTTAGGAACACCAAGTTTAATTTAATTAATTTTTCTTTTTTGATTCTCTGGTTCATAAATATTTAAAAGCAAATTTTATTAACACCGAATTATAATGATAATAATAATTATCATTATAATTATGATATTAATAATAATGAGAATAATTATGATTATTTCATTTATTTGCCATAAAGCACCATAGTAATAATAATAATTTCTTTATTATTTATTAATATTAATTATTATTTATTAATATTAATAATAATAATAATGATAACAATTTCCAGCTAATGTAAAAACTTTAAATCTTTTTATTAAATTATTAAAAACAAAAAAAAAACAAAACAAAACAACAAAAAAAAAAACACCCATTGAGTATTTTTCTTTCTCGCTCTTCTCTGGTTGTATCGATTAAGGCTGCTATAGTAAGGATTTGATTGATTTCTTCTTCATTTGTTCTGTAACAACAAACGTCTTTTTTTTTCTTACTGTTTGTTGCTTCGTGGATTTTTGGCGACGTTGGACCAACTCCTGTCATTGGCAACTATTTGTAAGAAGATGATGATAAAGACGAAATACAATTCTAGGCTAAATCTTACCAAATATATTAAGAGAACATTATTATTACAGTAATGCACTGGGTAATTGCTGGCCTTGTGCCAAAAAGTAGAAACAATTATTATTATAATGCTCTCTTTATTAGCCACACAGGGCTCACATTAAGGAGATATTAAAGACGATATAGTGTGGGTTTTTTTCTTCTGTAAAATAGAATTTATAAGAGAGATTAAGAAAATAATGAATAATAATAATAATTGTTTCTACATTTAATTATAATAATTATAATAATATTAATTTCTTTATTAGCCACACAGGTTTAACATTAAGAAAACATTAAAGACGGCACAGGACAATACACTGAGTCTTTGTGTGTAAAATAAAACAAATATTGTATCTATATATATATAAATTTATTCACAATTGTATATAAATAACATTACAAAATATTTCTACTTCTTACAGAATGGTAATATAAACACATAATAAATACAATTAATTATTGCTAGCCACATTATAAATATAATACACTAAAATATACATTCTAAACGAAAAAAAAAAAATTATTTTGTTGAAAAGCAATTCGTAATTATTATTAATAACTTCACTCACTCCTCTTCAGATCAATAATTATCGATAATTAATATATTTGCTTGGAAACGATGTCATTTATTTATCTAAAAGGTCGATTTTGCGTATTTTAAATCTTCAAATTGTAGTTAGAGCAATAGGCTTTAGCAATTTATCTGGCAAATATTTTTTTACTAGCAAATCTTATTAATTTATCGGAATATTATTTTATATATTATTCTTAATTTTATTCCTACGTTATAATATATATATATATATATATATATATATATACACATGTGTGTGTTCTCATAAGATATATGGTTCTTTCTCTCTCTATATATAGATATATCTATAAATTTGAATTATACACACACATACATATCTATCTATATAGTTTACTATGTATTGAGTACCTTACTTACTGTGGTTACCTCTGATTGAACTCGGTATATATACACACACACACATATATATATATCAGATAGGGTGTGGTAAAAAACCAGGTGGACCATAACCCACCAGAGTACTCTATACATGGGGTAGTAGAGTGGGTAATATGAAAAGAATCAGGATCCCGACGGCTGAGCTTCGACCGTTTCGAGAGCTAGATCCAAAATTGACGGGACTAGCATGATTTTCACTGCTAGTACATATATATATATATATATATATATATATTAAAGGTATAACTATATATACAAAGCTCAAAGGAAAGTAGAGGTTATATATATGATAGTATATAATTGCCACGTCTTTTCGATGTGTTAATATATTATATTGTTTTGAAGAGAAAGAAGATTTTAGGGAGAAACATTTAGAAATGCCGACGTAAACACAGAGCAACAATAATGGTTTCTACATTTGGTATAAGCCCAGCAATTTGAAGGGGAGGTGGGCAAGTAGATTAAATCGATACCAGTGCGTTACTGGTACTTTATATTATCGACCTCAGCACGTTACTGGTACTTTATTTTGTCGACCTCAGCACGTTACTGGTACTTTATTTTATCGATCCCAGCACGTTACTGGTACTCTATATTGTCGACCCCGTGAGGATGAAATGCAAAGCTAAATACTGGTAAAACAGACCATATTTTTGTTGAGAATATATTTAGTGGAACACAATTCTGCTACTAATAATGTGTATGTTGTTTTTGGGGGTTGAATCTTATTCTATGTATGGTTCATATTTTTTTTTCGTCTTCTTTTCTTTTCGATTTCTTTATATTCTTCCAATAAAGAAAGGGAGTCTCTGGCTTTCTCCGCGGCAATGCCTTTGCCAAATTGTCCGCATATGTACAACCTAAACACCACCACTACTACTTAGACTGGGGTATACAGTCTATCACTCCCTCGTCTTCTCCCTTTCTGTTTCCTTATTGCCATGTATATTGTACAGTTTTTTTTAATCACATTTTCCATTTAGTGAAATAAATTATTTAAAAGAAAGGGTTGATTTTTTAACTAAAGAAACATTCTACTAGTAAAAGTTTTTAGCGACAGCCCCGAACAAGGAAAAGTGAACTCCTGCCGACTATCAAGGGAGGTAACTAATAACCGGAAGACACTCGGTGGAACCTTTTACACTCTCTGCCACTCCATCGCCCCACTACAAATTATTATAATAATGTGTAAATGCTGTTGAAGTTGTTTATAATGCATTTAAATCATCATTGTATTATATTATGATATTCATAATATAAAACTATATATATACACACACACACATATTTATATATATAATCAACTTAATACACAGACTGGACGGCATAAAAGATACACGATAAAGAATGTAATTCAAAAAAACACCGGGCGCCGAAACGAAAAACGGACGGAGGAGGTAAAAGGGATGAGGTAATAACAAAAAAACTATTTTCTTTATTATCAATTTGTTTTTCTTAAATGTAGATTTGTAATTCTACCTTAGAAACTCAGTTTACCTTATATATATATGTATATATATGTGTGTATGTATAGTAAATATTGGTCAAAGCGCCTGAAGAATAGATCACAAATTCGATCCCTCTTACAATCTGGAGATATGGTCAATATATGGCCTTGTAACCTTAGTTAGCGCTTTTGTTCCACCTAGAAACATAAATGATTAATATAATATAATATATATATGTAATATAATATAATATAATATATATATGTAATATAATATAATATAATATATATGTGTGTGTGTGTGTGTGATATAATATATATCAGGATGGAATCAGTTTGAAACTCTTTAGACCATTACTGAACAGAGTACTCGATACTTTGGGTTATAGAGTACAGTTATATTATACAGAGTCGGGACCCGACGGCTGAGTTCTTGCCGTTTCAACAGCTAGTTCCAGGAACTAACTTTTGAAACGGCAAGAGCTCATCCGACGGGTCCCGACTCGATAAATAAATATATGTATATATATATATATATATACATATATACATATATACACACGTACTCTAAAGTGCCAATATTTCACTGCTTGGTTGATCGGGTCAGTAGCTATTCTTTGTATCCGAGAACTGGAAACCACTCTCTGCTGATTCAGTTGTTTTGAGTGCCAACCCTAAGGGTTAAGAGTTCGGATACTGCGACACCCGTTTTATCTGTAGAGTGAATTTCTTATGGAGAGGAGTGGAGGTAGTTCACTTTTTATAAGCCATACAACTGACAAGTGTTTAGCTGGGGGTACTGGTTGATATGACATTTACAAATTTTTATCAAGGCACCAGCACTACCACTTTCCAGAATGCACTCGGTACATTTAATTGTGGCATCAGCACTACCACTTTGCAGAGTGTACTGGGTGCATTTTATCAAGGCACCAGCACTACCACTTTCGAGAATGTACTGAATGCATTTTATGAAGGCACCAATACTAGGGTGATCATTGAGTCCTCGGTCAGTCAGAGAGAGAGAGAGAGAGTGGCAATGATGGGAGTTACCTTGTTTATATGTGTGTGGGGGGAGGTGGCAGTGTTGTCAATAGTAACCACATGTTACATCAGATTATAAAATAGAAAGATGTTATAAAACCTTAGGGATTTCTAATTTTTTTCTTTTTGTTTTTTTGCAACTTTTGGATTAACTCTCAGCAATGAGAAATGTGGATGCTAAATGTTTATCTATTCACTAGGTTGACAGAAGTTACCTTAACCCCTTCATGACCACATTTCTAATGAAATACTCTTTATTTTAATTAATTAATGAAGAACTTTGAGGGATTTCTTAAAATTATCATTTCATTACTAAGATAGTAACTTAATGTAGGGTTCTTATATAAAATTTTGTTGGAAGATTTTAATTTTAATTGGAAACGTTTAAAATGGGTGGTTTTCTTTCATAGAACCAGAGCTGGTTCTGGCCGGTTTGGTAACTAAAGGGTTAATTTTCATTTTTTTTATCAGATCCAGGGATCCAGGAAGCATTTAATCATATAAAATGGAGGACAACACAAAACTACTTATGCAAATTGCTAATCTCCTTGCCCAGCAGAATGCTGCAGCTGCGACAGTTTCTAATGGATCTTCTGGGGGAGGATCTACTGTCAACAACAACAATAACAACAATACCAATAACAACAACACCAACAACACCAACAACAATCCAATGAATAATGCAGTGGCTGAGTTAGCCAAACAACTTCTCATTGCCAGTAACTTAATGCCACAGGTGCAGGCATCTATTGCACCTTCGCAGCAACCCTCTCAACCACAGCAGCCGCAGCAGCAGCAGCAACAACAACAACAGCAGCAGCAGCAACATCAACAACAGCAGCAGCAGCAGCAGCAACAACCACAGTCAATAGCACCGCCACCACCATCACCACAATCACTACCACCACCGCCGCCACCTCCACCACCACAACCACCATCTCCACCTCCACCATCATCACAACAACAACAACAACAACAACCACAACATCATCTTCAAATTTCCCAAAAGACTGAAACATCTCTGAGTCACCAATCCCAGTTAGAGAATTCTGAACAAAAACCTTTACAACTCCTACAACAACAACAACAACAACAACAGCAGCAGCAGCAGCAGCACCAACAGCAGCACCAACAGCAGCAACAACAACAACAATCACATATTGCATCTCAACAAATTTCACAGTCATCACAAATCCAACCTAAACAACATCAACCAGAACAACAACAACAACACCATCCTCATCAACAGCAACATCAGCAGCAGCATCAGCAGCAACAAACACCAATTCCTCATCAACAACAACCGCAGCAGCAACAACCACAGATTCATCATCACCAACAACAGCAATCTCAGCAACATCATCAGCAGCATCAACAACGAAATCAGCAGCAGCAGCATCATCATCAACAACAACAGCAAAATCAACATCACCAACCTCAACAACAACAACAGCAGCAGCAGCAAAGTCAACATCACCAACAACAACAACAGCAGCAGCAAAATCAACAACAACAACAACAGCAGCAGCAGCAGCAGCAGCAGCAGAATCAACAACAACAACAACAACAACAGCACCATCAACAACAACAACAACAACAACACCAACAGCAGCAGCAGCAGAATCAACATCATCAACCACAGCAACCTCAACCCCAACAGCTACTGCAGCAACAGCAGCAACAACTACAACAGCAACACCACCAACAGCAGCAACAACTACAACAGCAACTACAGCAGTTACATCAGCTGCAGTCATCTTCCCAGCATATACAGCAATCTCTTCAGATTTCTCAACAGCTTCTAGAAAATTCTTCATTGAACACCACAGCATCGTTGTCTTTAACTAATTCTGAAGCTATCAACATAAATGCTAGTTTGCCACAGGGGCTATCAACTACTACGTGTTTGAGTTCGCCAACATTCTCTGTGCCCAACATGAACGACATGTTGGTAGATGGACCAGCGGCAAAGTACGCCATGGGTGAGAAGAAATCGTTTAGTTTCCCGTACATGTTACAGAAACGTCTCCGCTTACCTAGGGAGAAGATGAAAAGGGGACCAAAGGAAAAAGAGTTCTTTCGATGCTTTCTGTTTTGCTTGCCAGATATGTATGCAAAAATGCCCAAATTTACATCGAGTGACCCTCTTGAACAAGAAATAGTACGTTCTTATCAGACCCAAGGTTATGGTGAGTTTTCTATGTTTTATTTTTGTTTATTTTCTTTCTTTCTTTTTGTTTTTCCAACATGTCTTCTTTTCGTAGGCAGCGAATTGGCAGAGTTGTTAAGACGTCAGATAGAATGCTTTACAGTATTTGTCCCACCTCATTGTGCGTTCTGAGTTCAAATCCCACCGTGGTCAACTTTGCCTTTCATCCTTACGGGGTCGATAAAATAAAGTACCAGTAATACACTGGGATAATTGCTGGCCTTGTGCCAAAAGTAGAAACAATTATCATCATTTTTATGTCTGGTTTCCCAGAAATGGCAAGCACATCTAGGGCTGGGGAGATGGTACTGCTTTATTTTTTTGGGGGGGACGTCTTATCTGGCAAATGTAGGCCTAAAGCTGAATTATACCTCAAAATTTTAGGGGTTGACCTATGCGCTGGATTGACTTGTACGCCAGCATATACAGTATATCATCATCTTCATCATCATCACCGTTTTACGTCCGCTCTTCCACGGTAGCATGGGTTAGACGGGTTGTCCTGTTGTGGGCAGTGTCCAGTCGGCTGACCTTGTCTTGCTCATATGGTAACTGATTCTGGCTTGATTTCTACAGCCGGATGCCCTTCCTAACACCAACCTCATTTACAGTGAGTGCTGGGTGCTTTTTTCCATGGCACCTCCACTACCACTTTGCAGTGAGAGGGGGTAGGGGCATATTGTCTATATGCTTCAGCTTCAGCTGATATATATATATAGAAAAGATAATACACGAACGAGAGTGTGTGTTTATCAATGTACAGGGAGTACAAGCTCATAAATTACAGGGACCAACGCGAGTTTATGACTCCGTTAATTTATTTTGATATATATATATATCATCATCATCATCATCTTTGTTTAACGTCCATTTTCCACGCTAGCATGGGTTAGACATATATATATATATATAATAGATTATCTTTATATGTATTTCATATTTTTTTAAAAACTTGTTTTACTTGCAGGCTTTCCTCAGCAGGATTATATGGGTGGAGTTCCCCGAAAGACTTACTTGTGCCTTAGACAGAAAGAAGATCGCTTCCTTCAGTACCTGACCAGTATCTATCCTGTGCTAGAAGGTAAAAGGTTCGAACTTTACCGAGTTGACAGACAGAGAAATCTTATACGACTCTCCGACCGTACACCACGAGCTATCAAAGACACAAAATATCAAGGAACCATCATTATTATACCATTCAATGTAAGAAGAGAGTCGCTGTTCTTTCTTTATATTATTACATTTCATCACCACCACCACCATCATCATCATCATCAGTATTATTATTAGTATCATCATCACCATCATCATCATTATCATTTGGCAGTATCAGTAGAGTATCAGACAACATGCTTTGCAGCATAGAGTCATGGCTCTTTACGTTCTGAGTTCAAATCTCGCTGAGGTTAACTTTGCCTTTCATCCTTACGGGGGTTGATAAAATAAAGTACCAGTAATGTACTGGGATAATTGCTGGCCTTGTGCCAAAAGTAGAAACAATTATCATTATCATCATAATTACCATCATCATCATTAAAATTAGTATCATTACCGTAACAGAAGTCTGACGAGCTTTTGATTCCGGAGTTGGGCCCAATAGATACAGATCAAACCATGAGCTGATCAATCGCAAAATGCGGATCATACCTCAATAAATGTAATGAAGATCTAACACCTCATCCTTTTTATTATTATTATCATTGTCGCCTGTCCCTTCTTTCTTTCTAATTTCTCATTCTTTCTTCTGATGAAGGACTAGGGTCTGAAACGTTAAGACCCTCTTCCTGCTATTTCAAGCGTTAACCTAATATATTCCTTCCATAAACTGTACCGATTGTGTTGTTATTTCTGTTTACCTTTTACATACATATATATATATATATATATATATCTCACTATGGTCACCCGGATAGTAAACCAAGTCATACAGAATGGGGTTGTTCCGAAGGACTGGCGTAGCAGCATCATCATTAACTGCTACAAGGGTAAAGGAGATGCCCTAAATAGAGGTAACTATAGAGGCATTAAATTAATCGACCAGGTCATGAAGGTCACAGAAAAAGTAATAGCGCAACTAATCAGAGAGCGAATTGATCTAGATGAAATGCAGTTTGGGTTTGTGTCAGCTAAAAGTACCACAGACGCTCTTTTCATGGTACGACAACTACAGGAGAAGTACCTAGCTAAAAGTAAACTCCTATACTTAGCTTTTGTCGACTTGGAGAAAGCCTTTGACAGAGTCCCCCGTTCCATTATCTGGTGGGCTCTTAGAAAACTAGGTGTTGATGAATGGCTTGTGAGAGCTATACAAGCCATGTATAAAGAAACAGTCAGCAAGGTTAGAATTAACAACGAATATAGTGAAGAGTTTAGCGTAAAAGTTGGTGTTCATCAGGGCTCCGTTCTTAGCCCCCTACTATTTATTATTGCCTTTCAGGCTATAACAGAGGAGTTCAAGACCGGCTGCCCATGGGAACTCCTATACGCAGATGATCTAACGCTCATAGCTGAATCAATGGCTGAACTAGAGAAGAAATTCCAAACATGGAAGCATGGCCTAGAATCAAAAGGCCTTAAAATTAACCTGTCTAAGACTAAAGTTGTAGTTTGTAGGAAGGAAAATAGGGCACCGGTCCCATCCGGGAAATGGCCATGCTCAGTGTGTAGGAAAGGAGTAGGCAGAAACTCCATTTTATGTCCCAAATGCAAAGTATGGGTGCATAAAAGATGTAGTGGGATCACAGGTAAGCTAACTAAGAATATAGATTTTATATGTGGCCGGTGCTCTGGTGCAATAAGTAGCAGCAAGTGCCCACTGAATACTAGCTCATTCCATTGCACATATGGTTCTATAGAAATAGTGGACACCTTCCGTTACTTGGGTGACAAAATCAGCAGTGGTGGAGGGTGCTCTGAAAGTACAGTAGCTAGAGTCAGAACTGGATGGAAAAAGTTCAGAGAGCTTATACCACTATTAGCCGCTAAAGGGTTCTCTCTAAAAATGAAAGGCAGGCTGTATGATGCCTGCATACGAACAGCAATGTTACATGGCAGTGAGACCTGGGCATTGTGTGCAGAGGATATACGCAGACTGGAGAGGAACGAGGCTTGCATGCTCCGCTGGATGTGTAATAGTAATATACGTGAACGGCAAAACATAAACGAACTAAGGGAAAAATTAGAAATAAGAGGGATCAGATGTTGTTTATTCGAGAGAAGACTATGTTGGTACGGTCAAGTGATGCGCATGAAAGACGACAGCTGTATAAAAAAGTGCAGGGCAATAAAAATAGACGGTAGCCACGGAGTAGGCAGACCCAGAAAAACCTGGGACGACTTGATAAATTCCGACCTCACACACTTACACCCCTCCAAGACAATGTCACTGGACCGAGATCTTTGGCGGTACACAGTAATACAGAAGACCCGCCTTACCTAAATACAAAGTGAAACCTACTACAGTCAGTAGGCACCTCTAACAAAAATACACCGCCGTCCTACTACCCCCACCCCATCCACACCACCCCTTTCAATGTAAAGTTATGTTGGTACCACAACATCCAGTCCGAAACAAATGAGGTCGTGTAAGTGTCACGACAAAAAAAACACACAGTCCACGCTGTAATGTGGCCGTGTAGGTAACACGGTAAAAACCTCCCAGTCCACACTGTAAATGTGGTTGGTGTTAGGAAGGGCATCCAGCCGTAGAAAACCCGCCAACAGTCCTATGCGAGCAATACAACCACTCTTGCCCCAAGTGGGAAAACTCCCGTCCAAACCCATGCAAGCGTGGAAGATCGACGTTAAACGATGATGATGATGATGATGATATAGTTGTTATATAGTAAGGTGCATTATTGGTTGTGTAAAATGGTCCAATAAATTTATGTTAGCAATATTAAGTTCTCCACGCTTTTGTATATCTCCAATTCCATTCAGGGGAACAGCTAGATGATGTAAAACAGAGTAAATAACGATGTTCTCTCACAGAATTCATTCCCTCATATTCTGTGAGAGAGCATCGTTATTTTTTCTCCCTCATATCAAGAATTTGAAGACAATTCATTTTCACCTGATGAGATCAGTGATAATCGATCATGGCTTCACAATCGATCTATCTCTTATTGAAACATGTGTCGTGATTAAATGATTGGAATTTTACCTTGCCTTCGGATTTTCATTTTGATATATATACATATATATATATATATATCTTAATCACATCTCTTTGTACTTTCAGCGATCACCTTATTTAGAAGCAGAACAGCCTGAGAAAGTTGTTTTCAATGTTAACTCTGAGATAAGATTTGGCCAGGTAAACACCAAAATAAAAATACCTTGTTTTTAGTAATTTAATTACTTTAATGTTTATGAACGTTGCATCTTGAAGAATGTGTGTGGACACCAGTCTTGTACTTTTTGTCACAGTGGTTCTACCTGTATTAATATGGACTGAACCAGTCTTGTCACATTGTGTCGCAGTGGTTCTACCTGTATTAATATGGACTGAACCAGTCTTGTCACATTGTGTCACAGTGGTTCTACCTGTATTAATATGGACTGAACCAGTCTTGTCACACTGTGTCACAGTGGTTCTACCTGTATTAATATGGACTGAACCAGTCTTGTCACATTGTGTCACAGTGATTCTACCTGTATTAATATGGACTGAACCAGTCTTGTCACACTGTGTCACAGTGGTTCTACCTGTATTAATATGGACTGAACCAGTCTTGTCACACTGTGTCACAGTGGTTCTACCTGTATTAATATGGACTGAACCAGTCTTGTCACATTGTGTCACAGTGGTTCTACCTGTATTAATATGGACTGAACCAGTCTTGTCACACTGTGTCACAGTGGTTCTACCTGTATTAATATGGACTGAACCAGTCTTGTCACACTGTGTCACAGTGGTTCTACCTGTATTAATATGGACTGAACCAGTCTTGTCACACTGTGTCACAGTGATTCTACCTGTATTAATATGGACTGAACCAGTCTTGTCACAGTGTGTCACAGTGGTTCTACCTGTATTAATATGGACTGAACCAGTCTTGTCACACTGTGTCACAGTGGTTCTACCTGTATTAATATGGACTGAACCAGTCTTGTACTTTTTGTCACAGTGGTTCTACCTGTATTAATATGGACTGAACCAGTCTTGTCACATTGTGTCACAGTGGTTCTACCTGTATTAATATGGACTGAACCAGTCTTGTCACATTGTGTCACAGTGGTTCTACCTGTATTAATATGGACTGAACCAGTCTTGTCACACTGTGTCACAGTGGTTCTACCTGTATTAATATGGACTGAACCAGTCTTGTCACATTGTGTCACAGTGATTCTACCTGTATTAATATGGACTGAACCAGTCTTGTCACACTGTGTCACAGTGGTTCTACCTGTATTAATATGGACTGAACCAGTCTTGTCACACTGTGTCACAGTGGTTCTACCTGTATTAATATGGACTGAACCAGTCTTGTCACATTGTGTCACAGTGGTTCTACCTGTATTAATATGGACTGAACCAGTCTTGTCACACTGTGTCACAGTGGTTCTACCTGTATTAATATGGACTGAACCAGTCTTGTCACACTGTGTCACAGTGGTTCTACCTGTATTAATATGGACTGAACCAGTCTTGTCACACTGTGTCACAGTGATTCTACCTGTATTAATATGGACTGAACCAGTCTTGTCACAGTGTGTCACAGTGGTTCTACCTGTATTAATATGGACTGAACCAGTCTTGTCACACTGTGTCACAGTGGTTCTACCTGTATTAATATGGACTGAACCAGTCTTGTCACACTGTGTCACAGTGGTTCTACCTGTATTAACATGGACTGAACCAGTCTTGTCACACTGTGTCACAGTGGTTCTACCTGTATTAATATGGACTGAACCAGTCTTGTCACATTGTGTCACAGTGGTTCTACCTGTATTAATATGGACTGAACCAGTCTTGTCACATTGTGTCACAGTGGTTCTACCTGTATTAACATGGACTGAACCAGTCTTGTCACATTGTGTCACAGTGGTTCTACCTGTATTAATATGGACTGAACCAGTCTTGTCACACTGTGTCACAGTGGTTCTACCTGTATTAATATGGACTGAACCAGTCTTGTCACACTGTGTCACAGTGGTTCTACCTGTATTAATATGGACTGAACCAGTCTTGTCACATTGTGTCACAGTGGTTCTACCTGTATTAATATGGACTGAACCAGTCTTGTCACACTGTGTCACAGTGGTTCTACCTGTATTAACATGGACTGAACCAGTCTTGTCACATTGTGTCACAGTGGTTCTACCTGTATTAATATGGACTGAACCAGTCTTGTCACACTGTGTCACAGTGGTTCTACCTGTATTAATATGGACTGAACCAGTCTTGTCACACTGTGTCACAGTGATTCTACCTGTATTAATATGGACTGAACCAGTCTTGTCACACTGTGTCACAGTGGTTCTACCTGTATTAATATGGACTGAACCAGTCTTGTCACATTGTGTCACAGTGGTTCTACCTGTATTAACATGGACTGAACCAGTCTTGTCACACTGTGTCACAGTGGTTCTACCTGTATTAATATGGACTGAACCAGTCTTGTCACATTGTGTCACAGTGGTTCTACCTGTATTAATATGGACTGAACCAGTCTTGTCACATTGTGTCACAGTGGTTCTACCTGTATTAACATGGACTGAACCAGTCTTGTCACATTGTGTCACAGTGATTCTACCTGTATTAACATGGACTGAACCAGTCTTGTCACATTGTGTCACAGTGGTTCTACCTGTATTAATATGGACTGAACCAGTCTTGTCACACTGTGTCACAGTGGTTCTACCTGTATTAATATGGACTGAACCAGTCTTGTCACACTGTGTCACAGTGGTTCTACCTGTATTAACATAGACCAGGCTAGTCTTGTCACAAACTCTGTCACAGATTCTGCCAGAGATTTATTATGTCAAGAATGCAAAGCAAATAATTGTGGAATGCTCAGGCACTGGTACTATAAATGGAATAGGTTGACTAAACAACTGAAACAAATATTGACTACGTGAGATGTCTGTGATGTATTTCTATATGTATGCCTGAGTGTAAGTATTCTCAGTTTCTACCTTTTCCTGTATGTATTGTGTTTCTGTAAAGCAGGGTCCATAATTAATAATAATTGTTTCTACTTTTGGCACAAGGCCAGCAATTACCCCAGTGCATTACTGGTGCTTTATTTTATCAACCCGTAAGGATGAAAGGCAAAGTTAACCTTGGCGGGACTTGAACTCAGACCGTAAAGGCCCATAACTCTATGCTGCAAAGCATGGTGTCCAATCTACCGATACTGCCAATTCCCCTGCATTATTAATAATAGTAATAGTGCTCAAGTGCACTACAACTCATCAAAGGTGCATGTATAGTATAGCATTTACATTACTTTACTATTGTATTTTTGCCATAAAGGCTGTACCTCACCTGACTATTTCATATAATATCAAAGCTATGAGATTTTGATAATGTTATTATTTATGTTGAGAACAATACCTTAATACTGGTATAAGCTGCTGGTTATGGCTAGTTTGAACAGAATGAGGTGAGAGAATTCTGGCCAAATATGGCGGGTTTAAATGCTAAAGGGTTAAGGTAAAGGCCTTCTTTTTAGTTAACCCTTTAGCATTTACATTACTCTATATATACTATGGTATTTTCTCTGTAAAGTCTTTATCTTACATAATTATCTCACATAATATCGAATCTACAAGATTTTGATATTATTTATTTTGAGAACAATACTTTAACAGAAGTATGAGCAGCCAGTTTGAACAGAAAAAGGTGAGAGAATTCTGGCCGTTTAAATGCTAAAGGCTTAATGAACGATGGACACAGAAAAACGAAATGTTCTATTCTCAAGGACTTTTCCTCCATGTGTGTGTGACATCTTTTATATTGTCTACCTCATATATAATTCTTACCTACTCCTTTTCTACATATTGAGCATGGCCATTTCCTTGATGGCATCAAAGTTCTGTCTTTTTTCCTCCTTACTAAAACTTTGTTCTTTGCTAAGTTTACTCTGAGCCCTTTTGATTCTAACTTCTGTTTCCACAACAGGAATGTCTTCTCTAGTCGTGGGGATTAGAAGTTCACATCCACTGCATGTAGTAGTAATTGTTGTTATTGTTGTTGTTGTTTTAGAATGACAGTTACTGAATTTTCCAGCATAGTTCACCATTATTCTTTTACTAGTTTCAAACATTAGACTGTGGCCAATGCTGGGGCATTGCCTTAAATTGATCGTATGGGGTGACTGTGTTGTATCCTACCAAATCAAGTTGTTGTGTGTGACTATGTTATGTTCTACCATATCAAACCGTTGTGTTCCCCCATATCAAGCTGTTATGTTCTACCATATCAAACCGTTGTGTTCCCCCATATCAAGCTGTTGTGTTCTACCATATCAAGCTGTTGTGGGTAGCTTTGTAACTTCTACCTATTTTGTTGCTCACATTTCTTTTACAGAAATCATTTGTTTTCTTATTTTACAGTATTGTGTAAATGATCAAGCACCATAGCTTAGGTGGTAAGTTCTTAGAAACTGAGTGTTTAATCTTGGTTCAGTTTCAACTTGTAGCTGTTTCACTAACTCTCAAATAATGTACATCAGTAGACATTAAAAAAAAGTTATCATAATGACTGCAGGGAGGGCAAATTACCTGTTTTTGATGGCTACAGTAGGGCTGTGCAGCCGTGTCAAAGACATGACAATGTACTTGGTAGAGCGTGGGAATGTATGGGAGTAAGATGCAAGCCTTCAGTTCGTCTGAGATGTCGGTAATTCTGTTTCAGTACTGACTTGGTCTGTGATGACCTGTTCAACCTTTAACAGGGACAATGGACATTAAATGATGATGATGATGATGATGATGACTTGTGTATATTATTTTGCACTAATATAGTGATTCTCTTATTGCTATTCTGGGATGTACTGAGGAGGTCTATCACAACTGAAACATGCCTGGAGTTACTTCCCTTACATGTCAAGATGGGGTTGAATTAATAAGTATTTCTTTTCTTACTACATTTAAGTATATATATGTGTATATGTATATATATATGTGTATATATATGTGTATATGTATATATATATATATGTGTATATATATATGTATATATATGTGTGTATATATATGTGTGTATATATATATATATGTGTGTGTGTGTATATATATATATATATAGGTTAACATTTTATATTTTAAAATTACTAGATGTTGTTATTAGCTGCATTATTAACCCAACATGGCATGAATACATATTGAATTTCAGTAATCATTAATGCTGTCTATTCTGTCTGTTTGTCCGTCAGTCCATCTCTCTCTCTCTCTCTCTCTCTCTCTCTCTCTCTCTCTCTCTCTCTCTCTCTCTCTCTCTCTCTCTCTCTATATATATATATATGTGTATGTATGAATAAAAATAGACCAAGAGATGTCCTCATCAGTAGTCTGCTGATTATCGTTGGTATTTCGACGCATTAAAGACTAGATACCTAAAATCAGTGCGAGTGATATCTCAATTAAGTTATCGGGAGGGAAGGAAACAAACACATGGAAGTAATGCAACGTAAAGAGAGGAAAATAAAGACAAGTCAATGAATCCTGTGGGCTTAAGTCCGACAAATCAAATTGACGAGGAGTAGGTATCTAGTCTTTAATGCGTCGAAATACCAACGATAATCACCAGACTACTGATGAGGGCATTTTATCTCTTGGTCTATTTTTATTCATATGTTCATGTTCGCAACAACGCAGCACGCCATTCTTCATTTATATATAATCCTATCTACCCACCCACCTACCCATCTACCCATAAGTCAGTCTGTCTGTCAGACTATCTCTCTCTCTCTCTCTCTCTCTCTCTCTCTCTCTCTCTCTCTCTATATATATATATATATATATATATATATATATATATACCCCTCTATCAACCTCTCTCTTTCTCTCTCTCTCTCTATATATATATATAAAATAATTAAGTCAAATATGTAAAATTTGACTTCGTTTATTTCAAATTATAGATATATTATTATATATATTTCGGTGACAGCCATCATTAGCTGTGACCTCTTCAGGCAGTCCGAATTGGTGTGGGAAGGACAGGTACACATTTTGTTGAAGTGTGTTTTACTCCGTCAATCCCTCGATATGTCCAGCTCTTTTTACATTACTCCGGAATAAACAAACCAACCTGCGTACTTCGTCGAGTGCTCCAATCTGCATACTGAGGTGTCGGTAAACAACCAACATGTACTCAAAAGCAGGGAAAAGAGGACGTAAAATGATGATGATGATGATGATGATGATATATCCTATCTACCTACTCACCTACCCATCAGTCTGCCTGTCTCTCTGTCTGGGACTGTACTTCTAATCCTTCCATATAGATGCATGCTCTTTCTCACCAATTTTGTTAAACCTAACAGTTTTATACTTGTCTATATCTACACAAGCATTTGTGTGTGTGTGGTGTGTCTGTATGGTGTGGTGTGGAGGAGGGTACAAGGTTGTTGCAAATTTACACATTTGTTGTGTGTTATTGGTGCAATTGTTTTACAGCTAAATATTGGTCTGTAAGTATAAGTGAAAACATTAAGGCAGGGAGGGGGTAAGTTGGTGTAGTGAGGTGGGGGTGTTTAATGGAGGAGTTGTGAGGTGGTGTAGTGAAGTGGGGGTGTTTAATGGAGGAATTGTGAGGTGGGACATGGGGTCAACACTGACCAATAGAAACCTTATATCTCTCCTTATCTTTCTGTAAAGTGGTTGTGTAGGTGTCATGACAAAAACAACTCAAATCTCACTGTAAATAAGGTTAGCCTTAGGACGGGCATCCAGCTGTAGAAACCAAGCCCAAATCAGTCCCGTATGAGCAAGACATGGTAACCTGATCTAGCATTGCTCACAACAGGACAACTTGTCGAACCCATGCTAGCATGAAAAAAATGAACGTAAAATGGTGATGATGATGATATATATATAGCAGTGGAGCTAGTGGTATCAGCCTTAATGTTCTGAAACGACAGCGACCTCCAGAGGTCAACTGATGAGAAGGGATTGTTTTGGGTTTCATCCGTTTTCCATTGTTTTTGCATACCTTTTTTTAAAATTATATATGTATATATATATATATATATATATATATAAATATATAAATATATATATATATATATGTATATATATATATATATATATATATATATATATTTACTTCAATGAATATGAGAAGGCCAGATTCCAGTAATTTCCTTTATTGTTGCCTAATTACATAATACTTATTTCTGTGGCTGTTTATGTCATCGGACCATAACATAAAACAACTGGCGACATCATCAGATGGCATGAACACACTTAGCTACCTGTTAGTTAAACCACACAATATAACAATATATATATATATATATATACACATACACACTTGATAACTGCGACTTCTTTATAGAAGTGGGCCATCTTTTCAACATTGTTGCCTTGCTCCAGCACATCATTTTACAGATGTCACACACATGGGGCTCCTGAATAATCCTGAACTTAACACACACACACACACTATATATATATATATACCTACACACACACACACACATATATATATACACACACACACACACACGCACACACATACACACACATATAAATAAACATATATAAAACTGTATGGAGAGAAATACACATAAATATATGTGTTTAATAATAGGGGATAATAAACCACCGGGGTGCAGAATATATTAACTATAGATAGAACTATGATTTATTTTAATTAATTTGTATTCACCGTTCTATCTATAGTTAATATATTCTTCACTCTGGTGGCTTTATATCCCCTATAATTGAACACATATATTTATGTACATTTTTCTCCTTAGAGTTATATATATATATATATATATATATATATATATATATATATATATATAATATATATGTGTGTGTGAAGTGATATTAAATTTCCTAAACCTGCAATAGATTAAGCTTTATTAATTTTGGCATGGAAACAAAAAAGAAAACTTAAACATCCTATCTTTATTTATTGTTTCAAAGCGTTCCACTCATCTCAATGGTTGCAACAATTCTCGGAAATTGAACCGGAATTCTGACTCAAGGTGTAGTCAGGTGAGTTATGGTTTTACTCATTGGTTAGAGAATGGTAAATGGTTGGCTCTACGCTTTAACCCTTTCACATCCATATTTCTATCATTGCACTTGGAAAACAGCTGGTTACTAAGAGTTATTGGTTGGTAAATGGCATATATTTGGCTTTATCTCTTTAACCCTTTCATTACCATATTTCTAATGAAAGACACTATCTATGTCATTAACCCTTTCATTACCATATTTCTAATGAAAGACACTATCTATGTCATTAACCCTTTCATTACCATATTTCTAATGAAAGACACTTTGTCTTTAACCCTTTCATTGCCATATTTCTAATGAAAGACACTGTCTATGTCATTAACCCTTTCATTGCTATATTTCTAATGAAAGACACTATCTATGTCTTTAACCCTTTCCTTACCATATTTCTAATGAAAGACACTGTCCATGTCATTAACCCTTTCATTACCATATTTCTAATGAAAGACACTGTCTATGTCATTAACCCTTTCATTACCATATTTCTAATGAAAGACACTGTCTATGTCTTTAACCCTTACCTTACCATATTTCTAATGAAAGACACTATCTATATCATTAACCCTTTCATTACCATATTTCTAATGAAAGACACTGTCTATGTCATTAAACCTTCTATTACCATATTTCTAATGAAAGACACTGTCCATGTCATTAACCCTTTCATTACCATATTTCTAATGAAAGACACTGTCCATGTCATTAACCCTTTCATTACCATATTTCTAATCAAAGACACTGTCTATGTCATTAACCCTTTCATTGCCATATTTCTAATGAAAGACACTGTCTATGTCATTAACCCTTTCATTGCCATATTTCTAATGAAAGACACTATCTAGGTCATTAACCCTTTCATTACCATATTTCTAATGAAAGACACTGTCTATGTCATTAACCCTTTCATTACCATATTTCTAATGAAAGACACTATCTAGGTCATTAACCCTTTCATTACCATATTTCTAATGAAAGACACTGTCTATGTCATTAACCCGTTCATTGCCATATTTCTAATGAAAGACACTACCTATGTCTTTAACCCTTTCATTGCCATATTTCTAATGAAAGACACTGTCTATGTCATTAACCCTTTCATTACCATATTTCTAATGAAAGACACTGTCTATGTCATTAACCCTTTCATTACCATATTTCTAATGAAATATACTACCTATATCATTAACCCTTTCATTACTATATTTCTAATGTAAGACACTGTCTATGTCTTTAACCCTTTCATTACCATATTTCTAATGAAAGACACTGTCTATGTCTTTAACCCTTTCATTACCATATTTCTATTAAAGACACTGTCTATGTCTTTAACCCTTTCATTACCATATTTCTAATGAAAGACACTGTCTATGTCATTAACCCTTTCATTACCATATTTCTAATGAAAGTCACTGTCTATGTCATTAACCCTTTCATTACCATGTTTCTAATGAAAAACACTATCTATGTCTTTAACCCTTTCATTGCCATATTTCTAATGAAAGACACTGTCTATGTCATTAACCCTTTCATTACCATATTTCTAATGAAAGACACTGTCTATTACATTAACCCTTTCATTACCATGTTTCTAATGAAAAACACTATCTATGTCTTTAACCCTTTCATTACCATATTTCTAATGAAAGACACTGCCTATCGTTTTTAAATAATTTTTTAAAACAATAAGAATTTGGAAGGATTTACTAATGTAACTGACTTTCTTATTATTAAACTGATAAAATTAGGATAGAAGATTTAGATAAAATGCACTCAGTACACTCTGTAGATGGTAGGGCTAGTGCCATAATAAAATGCACTCAGTACACTTTGTATGTGGTAAGGCTGGTGTTATGATAAAATGTACCCAGTCCACTCTGACTATCTGTTTGCCTATCTCTCTCTCTGTTTATCTGTCTCTAACTATCTGTCTGACTCTCTGTCTCTCTTTGTATCACTGACTAACTGTCTCTTTGCCTATCTGTCTGTCTATCAGCAATTTTAGGGTAAATATTTTATCAAATAATTTTTTTCGCCCAATTTTTTTTTTTTTGTTATAATTTTAAAATTCCAGGATTTCTGTTTCAGAATATAAGCCACAAGTCACCTTCATCTCTTTTTCTTCCTCATGGTTTTATTTTTATTTATATATATATATATTTAGTTTGTTTTATTTTCTTCATTATAGGGTAACAGTAACTCCCCACCTCTGGAAATTGTACAAACTGTTGGTAACGCTAGTTTCACATCCACAGATGATGAACAATCCTATGGTGAAATGTCTACATCCTACATGTCGTTAGAAGAGGTAAAAATCTTTATTAAATGTTTACATCCTACATGTTAGAACAGGTAAAAATGTTTATATATTAAAAAGTAAACACAAAGTCCACTCTGTAATGTGGTCGTGTTGGTGACATGACAGAAAGCACCCAATCCACTCTGTAATGTGGTCGTACTGGTGACATGACAAAAAGCACCCAGTCTACTCTGTAATGTGGTCGTGCTGGTGACATGACAAAAAGCACCCAGTTCACTCTGTAATGTGGTTGTGCTGGTGACATGAAAAAAAGCACCCAGTCCACTCTGTAATGTGGTCGTGCTGGTGACATGAAAAAAAGCACCCAGTCCACTCTGTAATGTGGTCGTGCTGGTGACATGAAAAAAAGCACCCAGTCCACTCTGTAATGTGGTCGTGTTAGGAAGGGCATTCAGCTATTGAGATTTTGCTAAAAGTGGAACGTGTGGTCAAGAGGTGGTCCCCTGACTCTTCTAACCTTAGACTGCGACAGCCTGTCTAAACCATACCAGCTTGAAAATGATGATGATGATGATGATGATGATGATGATGGTGATGACGATGTTGATGTTGATGACGATGATGGTGTTGATTGTTGTTGTTTTTGTCTTTATTTTTAGGGTGTTCTAACTAATGATTCCTCCCCATACCAAAAATGTTTTGATGAAGGCGGCTTTCACAAGAATAACTCTGGTAAGATTTCCTTCATAATTAGTTGTCCTTGTAGTTTAGTCCCAGGTCATTTTGGTCAGACAGGCCTATGATCAGATCTTGACCATTTGTGGTAATCATGCTGATACACCGATGAAAGTTTTAAGAATGAAAACTTCAAATGCAATGTTCTGGCTTCTAATTAATTTAAAATCTTATTTTTAATTATTTTATATCAGCTTTATTTTACTTTATCAATGACAAATATTTTTCTTTTTTTTTGTCAGATCTTTTTGCCCGATTAATCGATGCCAGGAACCAGCTGACATCTGTCCGAGATATCAAGATGCCCTCCAAATTGTTTTTAATGGATCAGCTATTTTCTTTGTATCAGTGTGACGATGATATTTGCAACTGTTGTCTGAATCTAACTTCAGACGAAGAAGCTGAACCTGGCGATAATACGGCCTCGTTACAGGCAAAGAAAATGTTTTGCAATTTTTGGAAGAAAGTTCTTCATAAACACTTTTCTGGTTCCTTTGAGAAATATCCAGTTGTTTGTCCAGAGAATGGTGGAGACTTCTTTGAAGTTCTCGGGAAAATTCTTTCTCATGGTCTCCTTCTTTATGGCTATTGGCCTGTCCGTTTTGCTAAAGCTTCGGCTTGTTTTATTATTACTCGGATTCAGAATGAAGACAGTCTTTTGAAATCTTTCAAGAATACTCTCTCGGAGTTTGAATTGGGTGTTGTAGATGCTGCTTTGAAGGAAGCTAGGATGTTACCACCAAAATTTTCTGTAGACCTTGAAGGCAATTTAATAACAGTTCTTGGGAAATACGGTATTTTGAATGTTCCGGCTCCCTGTGACCTTAGTGACACTCTTCAACGGATTGCACAGACTATTTTAATCCAGCGACCCTACTGGGCACTTAAACAACTAGCTGATGGGAGCAAAAGGTCCACTTCATGTTCTTTTATCAATGAAATGACAGAATACGATGTTGAACATTTATACCAAGCTTTGAGTCCGGAACCTTCCATTCTCATTGCTAAACTTCAATACAAACATTGTGATGTCAGTGAAGAAGCGTCTTATGTTTTAGAGAGAAAAGTTCGAGAACAGTTTGAAGTCTACCTCTGGTCTGTTAGTCGAGAGCAGCTTGAAGTGATTGTGGAATGTTGGGGGGGATGTGATTGTTTAATAGCTCCCAAATATTATGTCCACTTCTCTCTGCCTGATCAAGGCTGCGACGCCGTCTTTAACTGCCAACAATGCCTACTTATCCTATCCAAACGACTCGTAAATAAAACGCAAATTGCTGATGCTCTCAAAAAAGGTATTGAACTATCAAATAGTGATTGAAATTGTCAAGAAAATCTATTGAACTATCAAATAGTGATTGAAAATGTCAAAAAAGCTATTGAATTATCAAATAGTGATTGGAATTGTCAAGAAATCAATTGAACTATCAAATAGTGATTGGAAATGTCAAGAAATCTATTGAACTATCAAATAGTGATTGGAAATATCAAGAAATCTATTGAACTATCAAATAGTGATTGGAAATGTCCAGAAATCTATTGAACTATCAAATAGAGATTGGAAATGTCAAAACATCTCTCTTGAAAGATTTCTACTTGTGATACTCATTTAATTTAATTTGGATCTGATCAATGACTTCCCTTTAACCAACAGCTGTTTCATTCTGATCAGTGACTTCCCTTTAAATCTTCAGCATTTCCATTACTCTATATATACTATTGTATTTTCAAGGTAAACACTTTATCTCATAATTATCTCACATAATATTGAATCTATGAGAATTTGATGTTATTTATTTTGAGAACAATACCTTAACATAAGTATGAGCAGCCAGTTATGGCCAGTTTGAACAGAAAGAGGTGAGAGAATTCTGGCTGGATACGGCCAGTTTAAATGTTAATGGGTTAACCAACAGCTGTTTTGATCTGATCAATAATTTCCCTGTAACCAATAGCTGAAGAACTCTTCATTCTTTATATATGACTTTGTTTCCACAAAATGAATTACATGTTGAAGAGTTGATAAATTTTATTGAAATCAAAAGCCAGGAACCCATGTCATAAATTCAGGGCAATACAAGTCCTTTAACCTTTAGCGTGCTGATTTATGAATTGTTTCCCTTGACACTGCATTATGTATTAAGAGGAGATTACTCTATTGACAACAGCAGGCGCCTAAAGCGCACTGAAGGTTAATGAATTTAGGTTAGCTGGGCCTCAGTGAATAAATACTCGTGTCCTCATGTAGTTTGGCAAAACCAATCTGTCTCTCCACTGAAGACACCATTCCCTGGGAAAATGTATACTCGCAGGAATTGTTGAATTAACAAACCACTTGTTGGTCTTAAGTTGCTATCATTGCTTAAAATGATGAGTTGCTTTCTATCCTATCCTACACTACCTTATTTACAAATAAACTGACTGAGCCTGTTCAGGATTATACATCCTGGCTACAGACAAAACCAGATACAAAACCTTTGTCCTTGGCTACTAGTCTGCAGCTCCTGTGTATTTAACTCTCCACATTTTAAATTAAGGGAAATATTTAGAAATAACTCAAAATAGAATATATTTTTCAGATTCTTAAAAAAAAAAAATCATATACTAAATATTTCTTTTATGTATCTAGTGAATAAAATCTCAGTGGGTCTCCAGTTTTGTATAGGTACACTGTATCCCTACATGTCGCAAGAGGTGACTAAAACGGTTGGCTCCAGGAAGGACATTTCGCTATAAAGCATAAAGTATTGCCTCAAAAAGGACCCTAGTGATGTCTATGAAGCTTGTCATGGGAGCCACAAGGCTAACCTCTGCTGTACAAAGAAACAATAGCCTTAAAACTCTTGTGTTATGCTATCCAGTAACTAAGGATTAGATATTTTTGTTTAACCCTTTAGCATTCACATTACTCTATATTTACTATTGAATTTCCGCGTTAAAGGCTTTAATCTCACATAGTATCAAATCTATGAGATTTTGATATAATTTATTTTGAGAACAATACCTTAATGTTGGATGAGCAGCCGGTTTAAACAGAAAGAGGTGAGAGAATTCTGGCCAGATTCGGCCGGTTTAAATGCTAAATGGTTAACATCTTATAAATAAGCACGAAATACCTTCACTGTTGCCATATTGTTGTAATAAATAATGTCAAAAGTTCAATAAAGATCAATGCAATCTATTGAGCAAAGAAGAGTATCAAGAATATGGGGAATATTTTATGTCATCGGTCTCCAGTGTTATCACTAAATATGGCAACTCAAGAACTGATCTGGAAAAGAGACTTGGCAAAGCTGCAGTTGTCTTTCAGTACTGGAAGCCTGTATGACCAAACAGTTGTCTTTTAGTATCTGAAGCCTGTATGACCCAACAGTTGTCTTTTAGTATCTGAAGCCTGTATGACCCAACAGTTGTCTTTCAGTATCTGAAGCCTGTATGACCCAACAGTTGTCTTTCAGTACCTGAAGCCTGTATGACCCAACAGTTGTCTTTCAGTACCTGAAGCCTGTATGACCCAACAGTTGTCTTTTAGTACTGGAAGCCTGTATGACCCAACAGTTGTCTTTTAGTACTGGAAGCCTGTATGACCCAACAGTTGTCTTTCAGTACCTGAATCCTGTATGACCCAACTTTCATTAATCAAGGCACAAACCCCTACCTTTATATGTCAGCCATTGTGCCAGTCCTCGTGAAAAAGGCCAGCAGAATATGTAAAACTGCTGCTGTCTTTAATAGACGTTACCTTAGGACCATATGTAGGGTTTCTTGACATCAGCACAACATGAATGAAGCTGTCATGGAAAGGGTCTGGCTGAGTAATCCATGGGACACCACATGTTTAGTGTTGAAAGATAGTTGACCATATGCTAGGTATGTGGCCATAACCTGTATGGTATATCTATGGGATATCACCTGTTTGGCGTTGGAAGGTGCTTGATCCCATGCTGAGTATGTGGCCTTGAAGAGACTATTGAATTCCTCCTTCAATTGGAAGCCAGAAGTATGGCAATGAGACTAGGCAGACTTGCCAAGACCTGGTTGATGTCTTTGGAGGATGATTTGACAGACACAGGTCTGACCTGGGAGCAGTCCCATGGCAGGGGGTTGTGACTGTGTGGAATGGACATCTCACATCTCCCTATACTCCATACAGAGTAAAATGAACTAAATAAAAAAGATGTTTTCATAATATTTAATATTTTTGCTGTCCATTCAAAACGAATGTTTTAGCGATAAATTTGCTATGATGGAAACTATGACATATCCCAATGTCTTAGAAACAGATGGAAACTATGACATATCCCAATGTCTTAGAAACAGATGGAAACTATGACATATCCCAATGTCTTAGAAACAGATGGAAACTATGACATATCCCAATGTCTTAGAAACAGATGGAAACTATGTCATATCCCAACGTCTTACAAACAGCTGGAAATTATGACATATCCCAATGTCTTAGAGATGGAAACTATGACATATCTCAATGTCTTAGAGATGGAAACTATGACACATCCCAATGTTTTAGAAAGAGATGGAAACTATGACACATCCCAATGTCTTAGAGATGAAAACTATGACATATCTCAATGTCTTAGAGATGGAAACTATGACATATCTCAATGTCTTAGAGATGGAAACTATGACACATCCCAATGTCTTAG
>OZ024749.1:52586975-52594475 GCA_964016885.1 Eledone cirrhosa | reverse complement strand
CCAAGTGACAGGTGGACTGTTGTCAATGACTGAGTGACATGTGGACTGTTGTTTGACTGAGTGACAGGTGGACTGTTGTTTGACCGAGTGACAGGTGGACTGTTGTCAGTGACCGAGTGACAGGTGGACTGTTGTCAGTGACCCAGCGACAGGTGGACTGTTGTCAGTGACCGAGTGACAGGTGGACTGTTGTTTGACCGAGTGACAGGTGGACTGTTGTCAGTGACCAAGTGACAGGTGGACTGTTGTCAGTGACTGAGTGACAGGTGGACTGTTGTTTGACCGAGTGACAGGTGGACTGTTGTTTGACCAAGTGACAGGTGGACTGTTGTCAGTGACCGAGTGACAGGTGGACTGTTGTTTGACCAAGTGACAGGTGGACTGTTGTCAGTGACCGAGTGACAGGTGGACTGTTGTTTGACCGAGTGACAGGTGGACTTGTTTGACCGAGTGACAGGTGGACTGTTGTTTGACTGAGTGACAGGTGGACTGTTGTTTGACCGAGTGACAGGTGGACTTGTTTGACCGAGTGACATGTGGACTGTTGTTTGACTGAGTGACAGGTGGACTGTTGTTTGACCGAGTGACAGGTGGACTGTTGTCAGTGACCGAGTGACAAGTGGACTGTTGTTTGACCGAGTGACAGGTGGACTTGTTTGACCGAGTGACAGGTGGACTGTTGTCAGTGACCGAGTGACAGGTGGACTGTTGTTTGACCGAGTGACAGGTGGACTTCTTTGACCGAGTGACAGGTGGACTGTTGTTTGACTGAGTGACAGGTGGACTGTTGTTTGACCGAGTGACAGGTGGACTTGTTTGACTGAGTGACATGTGGACTGTTGTTTGACTGAGTGACAGGTGGACTGTTGTCAGTGACCGAGTGACAGGTGGACTGTTGTCAGTGACCGAGTGACAGGTGGACTGTTGTTTGACCGAGTGACAGGTGGACTGTTGTCAGTGACCGAGTGACAGGTGGACTGTTGTCAGTGACCGAGTGACAGGTGGACTGTTGTCAGTGACCGAGTGACAGGTGGACTGTTGTTTGACCGAGTGACAGGTGGAATGTTGTTTGACCAAGTGACAGGTGGACTGTTGTCAGTGACCGAGTGACAGGTGGACTGTTGTTTGACCGAGTGGCAGGTGGACTGTTGTCAGTGACCAAGTGACAGGTGGACTGTTGTTTGACCAAGTGACAGGTGGACTGTTTGACTGACAGGTGGACTGTTTTACCGAGTGACAAGTGGACTGTTTGACTGATTGACAGGTGGTCTGTTGTTAGTGACGGAGTGACAGGTGGACTGTTGTTAGTGACAGGGGGACTGTTTGTGACCAAGTGACAGGTGGACTGTTGTTAGTGACCAAGTGACAGGTGGACTGTTTGACTGATTGACAGGTGGTCTGTTGTTAGTGACGGAGTGACAGGTGGAATGTTGTTTGACCAAGTGACAGGTGGACTGTTGTCAGTGACCGAGTGACAGGTGGACTGTTGTTTGACCAAGTGACAGGTGGACTGTTGTTAGTGACTGAGTGACAAGTGGACTGTTTGACCGAGTGACAGGTGGACTGTCTATAGTGACAGAGGGACTGTTTGACCAATGTGACAGGTGGACACTGATTACTTTAAAAAAAAAACTTAGTTAAACAAAAATGACACTTGATAACATCCAATAAAACATGATTCATTTAAAAAAAAAAACAACTTCATTTGTTTATTTCAGAAGTATATTTTGACACCCTCCCTGAACATGTATTATTTCAGAAGTATATTTTGACATCCTCCCCGAACATGTATTATTTCAGAAGTATATTTTGACACCCTCCTTGAACATGTATTATTTCAGAAGTATATTTTAACATCCTCCCCGAACATGTATTATTTCAGAAATATATTTTGACACCCTCCCTGAACATGTATTATTTCGGAAGTATATTTCAACACCCTCCTGAACATGCATTATTTAACTTTCTGGGACTAATGTGTGAAATATATGTCTTCAGTTTTTTTCCAGAATCACATTTAATCCTTTTGATACCAAATCCTCAGAAACTACTCTTGATTTTATCTTACAAAACTGTTTATTTTATCTAGAAACCTATCTTATATTGCCTCTGTTAATCCCTTAACAGTGAATTGGCTATATTTTATTGTGGCACCAGCACTAGAGAGGTTCCTTACTCAAGTCCTTTCCATGTTCTCTCCATTTTTATACCAAACAATTTATAGTGTACCAGGTATAGTTTATCATACAGGATTATATATATGAGTAACTTCGGAGAAATAACTATTTACAGGGACAAACGTAGAATTAGAACCCAGGACTTTGTGATTGGAAAGTGAAACATCTTATTGTAGCAACATGACTGAGATAGGAAATACATTGTGTGTGTCTGTTTGAATTTTAAAAAGTTAGAGGAAGATATAAACATATATTTAACTATACAAACACATGTATTATTCTGGTTGATGTTAAAAACTTGTTTGGAGAGGTATTAAATTTAAGGAAGAAAGGCATTCAATGGAAATTGTATTAATGTAGTTGACAAATCACAATTGGGTGTGTGTAATTTATCATGATCTAACTTCCATTTTATTCATCACAACATAATACCCCTACTTTCACAATTCGTTAGCCAGAAAATGGCAGCTATTGTACGCAATGATTGTATTCAACTTCAATACCCATGTTATATTTCATTGTGTAGACGTAAAAAACGTCTAGGTAAATAGAAAAAAGTTTAGACTTGAGTTTGTGTGTTTTCAGTGGGTTTATTTGTTTTTTTTTCCACTTAAATCACTATGGATGGATGGCCGTCCTATTGTGTGCTGGCCATCCTTTAGTGTGTACATATATCATGTAGGTGTGTAAATATGTATATGTTAATTGAAGAGTGTGCAGAGCTGTAATAGATTTCACTGGTTGGTTTGGCACTGGATGGTATTGTGTGTCCCAGTATCTGTTTAACATGTCACTCAGTGAACTGATGTGTATAATATATGTTCATTCAAGCTGAGCACCTAGCCTCTCTCAGTTCAAAGACCAACCTGTGTGCTGAAAATACACATCCTACACGAGGTGCCTTTGATATGTCTACCATAGGATAGTCTGGCAGAATAGGTTGGAACTAGAGGAGTAAGCCTTGATAAAATCCTGCTAGTCTCATAGTAAGCAGTAACTCATGCGATAATCATCAGTATAATTAGATGACTTCAGTGACTTGAACACCAGAGGCTTCACAGATGATTACCTAATTCAACAATGGGTGGGAACAACTGTTCCAGTTAGTGGAGAAATCTATGAGCATGCAGGTGTGATGAGCCACGTATATTTTGTCTAATCGTTAGAAAAAGCAAAATGAATACTTCACCTTTGATGGAAGGATGATTCAAGAAGGTGAAAGATGGTTTAGACTTTGTGTGTTTTCAGGTTTTTTTTTTACTTCTATCTCTATGGATATTAAGTTTTCACAGTTTCAAATATATGATGTTTTAAAATTTATGGTTTGAAATTAAATTGTGACTTTCTATCCTGGTTTCCTTCTAGTATGTAAAGACAGAGGCTAAATACAGAATTTGCATGAAACAGAAAAGGTAAACAAAGTATTCTATGTTAAAGTCCATGGTTGTGGCAAGCAATGTTTAACCTTTTAGCATTTACATTACTCTATATATACTATTGTATTTTCACAGTAAAGGCTTTACCTCACATAACATTTACATTACTCTATATATATTATTGTATTTTCATGGTAAAGGCTTTATCTCACATAATTATCGCACATAACATTGACATTACTCTATACATACTATTGTATTTTCATGGTAAAAACTTTACCTTACATAATTATCTTACATAGCATTTACATTACTATATATATATTATTGTATTTTCATGGTAAAGGCTTTATCTCACATCGCATTTACATTACTCTATATAAACTATTATATTTTCATGGTAAAGGCTTTACCTTACATAATTATCTCATAGCATTTACATTACTCTATATTTACTATTATATTTTCATGGTAAAGGCTTTATCTCACATAACATTTACATTACTCTATATTTACTATTATATTTTCATGGTAAAGGCTTTATCTCACATAACATTTACATTACTCTATATTTACTATTATATTTTCACAGTAAAGGCTTTATCTCACATAATATCAAGTCTATGAGATTTTGATATTATTTATTTTGAGAACAATACCTTAGCATCAGGTTACGGCCGGATTGAAGAGAAAGAGGTGATTGAATTTTGGCCAGATATGTCCGGTTTAAATGCTAAAGGGTTAAGTGTTTTATTTAATGAATTCAAATTAACTTATATAATGTTTGCAATAAGAATAATGATTGCTTTAATAATGAATAATGAAAGTGATATATAGGACAGAGCCAACTTCACCTTCATGCAGTGGTCCCTGGGAAAATATTAAATAAAGAAATCATTGCTATTATTGGATTGGCAGAATCGGTAGAGCGTCAGACATCATTCTTTGTGGCATATAGTTACGTCCCTTTATGTTCTGAATTAAAATCTTGCCAAGGTTAGCTTTGTTTTTCATCCTTATGGGGTCGATAAAATAAAGTACCAGTAATGCACTGAGATTGATTTGATCTACTTTCCTTTTCCCTCAAAATTGCTGGCCTTGTGCCTAAATCAGAAACCATTATTATTATTATAAAGAGATCATTATAACGATTTGCTAACAGCCCTCCGAGTACAAAAAATTGGTAAATTTTTACATAAACATGGGTTTGGGTAGAAATTTTTTTCGATCTTTTTTCATGTTTTCAATGAATCTAAACTCAAAACCCATCAGAAATGACTTATTTTTCAGATATCGTGGGGGTGGTGTTGGTGGCGGCGAATCTCAGAGTTTTCCCACCCTCTGAGATTTCATTACAATCTATCCTAAGTTTTTTTTTTGTGTGTTTTGAACAAATCTGAGTTTCCAAATTGCCTGAAATTATTCGTTATTTTTTAGTTACATGGGGCAGAGGGGAGTAGTACTCAGTGTTTTCTTAACCCTAACCTTACATTAGATTAACACTAACCCTAAATCTGATACTAACACTAACCCTAATACTAATAATAACACTAACCCTTTGTCAGACTAACACTAAACCATATCAACGTTTTTTGAAATTCACAGTTGTATAAATAACATTACAAAACTGGCTTAAAAAAAACCATTGATGATCACATAAATATGGAAAAGAAAGATAAAAGCGAAATTAAGTAATGAGAAAATGTGGGGGGGGGGGGGTAAAGAAGGGCAGATCTAACCGTAACTACCCTATGCCAGACAGGTGTTAGTTGTTCGTTTAGTGACATCGCTTCGTGTCAAAGGGATTTGAATTTTTTAAATGATTTATGAAAAAAATATATTCTCTGAAAAAAACCCGAACAAAACAACGTGATAAGAGTAATGAAATAGTTATCTCCATTTGTCTATTTAGTTGTGTATAAGTCATTGAGGAGGCCACAGGATGTGTGACAAAAGAGATTTGACAATTAACTATTAATAAACACACATCGAGTTACTTAAGCAACCGATGAATGGATTAGTGACTTAACTTCGATAATATAAAGTGAAGTGAAATAACAACTGATGAGTATGTCTTTATTGACAGCATCACCCTACCAAAGTATAACAATATCTATTTCAATGCATGTTTTCAGATAAGAAATATATATATAAAATCTACAGATGTACACACATATAGATGTACATATGTATGTGTGCATATATACACACACACATACATATGTACATCTATACATATATATATAAATGTACATATGTATGTGTGTGTATGTATATATATATATATATATATATATATATATATATATATATATATATATATATATATATATATATATATATATATATATATATATATATATATATATATATATATATATATATATATATATATATATATGGAGGCACATGGCTTAGTGGTTAGAGAATTGGTCTTGCAATCGAAAGGTTGTGAGTTCAATTCTCAGACTGGGTGATGTGTTGTTTCCTTGAGCAAGACACTTTATTTCACATTGCTCCAGTTTACTCAGCAGTAGAAATGAGATGATAGGGACTGGGATCCCTATCATTCCACTGCAAAGTGGTCGTGGAGTTGCCACGGAAACAAAAGCACCCAGCACTCACTGTAAATGAGGTTGGTGTTAGGAAGGGCATCCAGCTGTAGAAATCAAGCCAGAATCAGTTCCCGTCCCACCCTTGCAAGCAGGGAAAAGCTGACGTAAAGTGATGATGATATATATATATATATATATATATATATGTCAAGATGTACATATAGAAGAAATCTATTGAAATTTTCTTCTTGTTTAGTTGATATAATTAACCATATTTAACCTAGTTTTTGTGATAAACAACATAAACCTGCCAGCAGCTTGTTCTGTGTTAAAAGTATCAGTGTGTCTCCTTTCATAAACGGAGGTTAAATCCATATTAGCTAGATCTAAATTTAACCACACCATTGCAGATATCATTTGCAAATGCAGAAACTCCATAACCTCAGCATTGCCATTAAAATGGTGCTGACTTGAAAAAAAGATGGTTATTTTAAAAAAACAGATGTTTATCCTTATATTAAAAACTTCTATCAAAATTTCATTTTAGAAAATTTTTCTATGTAATATTTTAAATATCAGCTTACTAATGGAAAAGCAAAACTTCCAATTCCAACCCACCCGTCCCTTCAATCTATCTTATTTCTCATTCTTTCTTCTGATGAAGGACTAGCGTCCGAAACGTTAAGACCCTCTTCTTGCTATATCAACCGTTAACCTAATATATCCCTTCCATATACTGTACCTATTGTGTTGTTATTTCTGTTTACCTTTTACATACATTTATATTAACTATATTAAATTCCTCCAACTTTTCGGTTATTTTCAAAATGAATTGAAAAAAGACATATTCCATATAGGAGAATGCCAGCTGGCATGCTGCGTGTCGAGGTTGGCAGGTTAGTGACTACAGGTGGATGTGTTATAGATGTTGTCGTCGTGTTATCACCATACTTGGTGGTGTTTGGCCGTTGGCTATTTTGGTCAACGAATGAGGTATAACCCTTTAGCATTTACATTATTCTATGGTGGATTGGCAGTATTGGTAGAGGTTCGGACGCCATGCTTTGCAGCAAAAAGTTACGGCCCTTTATGGTCTGAGTTCAAATCCCGCCAAGGTTAACTTTGCCTTTCAGTCTTACTAGGTCAAGAAAATAAAGTACCAGTAATACACTGAGATAATTGCTGCCCTTGTGCCAAAAGCAAAAACAATTATTCTATATATATACTATTTTATTTTCACAGTAAAAGCTTTATCTTACATAATTGTCTCACATAATATTGAGTCTACGAGACTTTGATGTTATTTATTTTGAGAACAACAACTTAATGTAGGTATAAATGGCCAGTTACAGCCGGTTTGAACAGAAAGAGGTGAAAGAATTCTAGCCGGAT
>OZ024749.1:52576975-52579475 GCA_964016885.1 Eledone cirrhosa | reverse complement strand
CCTCTGCACACAATGCCCAGGTCTCACTGCCATGCAGCATTGCTGTTCGTATGCAGGCATCGTATGTATATACATACATATATATGTATATACATACATATATTTATATATATATATATATATATATATATATATATATATATGTATATATATATGTGTGTGTATATTATGTTCTGAGCTTGAATGACAAATTCCTACACTGACCCAGTTTCTCTGAACAACAAACAAACAACAAAATTATCGAAAATATAAAACAAAAAAACAGTGTTTTTTTTTCTAATATTTATTCTTATTAAATTCAAAATAAACATGAAACATAAATATATATATATATATATATGGAAAGTTATATTTAAATTGTTGGGTTACAACGAGTAAATATTTATAACTGATATAAAAGCACTCAACAAGTATTTGGAGTATATTATGATATTAAATAAATGGAAACTATATTTATAAAACCATATTTATTTCATTATATATATTTCAGGGATATCATATTAACAATATGTTATGCCTTCATCAGACAAAATACAATATAAACAGTCTTATAAATAAATAGATATGACATACCTTTCAATTGACCTGCATTTGGAAGTTGATCTGCCAAATCAACTTCCCAAATGCAGGTCGATTGAAAGGTATGTCATATCTATTTATTTATAAGACTGTTTATATTGTATTTTGTCTGATGAAGGCATAACATATTGTTAATATGATATCCCTGAAATATATATGAAATAAATATGGTTTTATAAATATAGTTTCCATTTATTTAATATCATATATATATATATATATCATCATCATCATCATCATCATCAGGTTTAGCGTCCCGTGTTCCACGCTTGCATGGGTTTGGACGGGGGTTTTCCACTTGAGGCAAGAGTGGTTGTCTTGCTCGCATAGGACTGTCTGGCGGGTTTTCTACAGTTGGATGCCCTTCCTAACACCAACCACATTTACAGTGTGGGGCTGGGAGGTTTTTACCGTGTTGCCTACACGGCCACATTACAGCGTGGACTGTCTGGCGGGTTTTCTACAGCTGGATGCCCTTCCTAACACCAAACCACATTTACAGTGTGGGGGCTGGGAGGTTTTTACCGTGTTGCCTACACGGCCACATTTACAGCGTGGACTGTGTGTTTTTTGTCGTGACACCTACACGATCTCATTTGTTTCGGCCTGGATGTTGTGGGACCAACATAACTTTACATTGAAAGGGGCGGTGTGGGTGGGGTGGAGGTGGTGGGACGGGGAGGGGGGTGTTTTGATAGAGATGCCTACTGACTGTAGTAGGTTTTTACTTTGTATTTAGGTAAGGCGGGTCTTCTCTATTACTGAGTACCGCCAAAGGTCTCGGTCCAGTGACATTGTCTTGGAGAGGTGTAAGCGTGTGAGGTCGGAATTTATCAGCTCGTCCCATGTTTTTCTGGGTCTGCCTACTCCGTGGCTACCGTCTATCTTATTGCCCTGCACTTTCTTATACATATATATATATATATGTACAGGGTGTCTCCAAAAATATATATACACACTTCAACAGCATTCTAAGAACTATTGCCTGTACAGGTATTCGAAGCGTGTCTACATTTTTTTGGGACATATATATATATATATACACACATGCATATATGTATACATACACACACATGCATATATATATACATATAATACATATACGCGCATACATGACGGCTCTAGGCGTGTGATGTCCGTCACCTCTGTAGGTTTTGGTTATTGTTATGCATCTGAGTGTGTTTTGTAGGGCATAGTTCTGAAGATTGCGATTATCATTATCGGCAGAATTGGTAGAGTGTCGGACAATATGCCTTGTGGCATATAATTACACCTCTTTACCAGGGTGCTAAAAAGTTCCTGTCTTTGGGTAAAATAACATACAAGAGGATCAGTTAATTATGATTTTATCCAACCTGTTCCCCTCTCAGAGTCACACAGTTATTGCAGGGGTCCTACTTCCCATGTAAAGGTAACAGTTCTACCCTTTCATGAAACCCTTCAAGTCAGGAACTTTTCTGCACCCTAGTATATTGTAAGTTCAATCCCACCGAGGTTAGCTTTGCTTTTTATCCTTACGGGAGGTCGATACACTAAAGTACCAGTAATGTACTGGGGTTGATTTAATCGACTTTCCTTTCTAATGAAAATTGTTGGCCTTGTGCCTAAATCAGAAACCATTGTTGTTGTTGTTGTTATATATAACAACAACAACAACAATGGTTTCTGATTTAGGCACAGAGTGTAGGAAGAGTTGATTGTGTTTCAAGGTATTCCCTGCTGGTAGATGTATTGCTATCTGCACAATGACTTCGAAAACTAGGTCAAAATTGCTAAGCCATTACTGGTGGTAGTGGGGGAGGTGGTGATAATGGGGGGTGGAGTGGCGGGGGGGGGGGTATAGGTGGTGATAGTGGTGGTAATAATGGGTGGTGGTGGTGGGGGTATAGGTGGTGATAGTGGTGGTAATAATGGGTGGTGG
>OZ024749.1:52559475-52574475 GCA_964016885.1 Eledone cirrhosa | reverse complement strand
CATTGGCCTTGCAATCGAAAGGTTGTGGGTTCAATTCTCAGACCGGGTGATGTGTTGTTTCCTTGAGCAAGACACTTTATTTCACATTGCTCCAGTTTACTCAGCTGTAGAAAAGTGGTTGTGGAGGTGCCACGGCAAAAAAAAGCACCCAGCACTCTCTGTAAATGAGGTTGGTGTTAGGAAGGGCATCCAGCTGTAGAAATCAAGCCAGAAACAGTTCCCGTCCCACCCTTGCAAGCAGGGAAAAAGCGGACGGAAAATGAAATGATGATGATATTTATATATATATTTATATATCATTTCATCATTTCATTTCATTTTACGTTCACTTTTCCCTGCTTGCAAGGGTGGGGCAGGAACTGATTCTGGCTTGATTTCTACAGCTGGATGCCCTTCCTAACACCAACCTCATTTACAGTGAGTGCTGGGTGCTTTTTTTGCCGTGGAATGATATGGACCCCAGTCCCTATCATCTCATTTCTACAGCTGAGTAAACTGGAGCAATGTGAAATAAAGTACCTTGCTCAAGGAAACAATACATCACCCGGTCTGAGAATTGAACTCACAACCTTTCGATTGCAAGGCCAATGCTCTAACCACTAAGCCATGTGCCTCCATATATTTATATATATATATATATATTTTATTTATATATATTTTATTTATATTTATTTATATATATATATTATTGAGTAAAATAACTTAAGGTCGGACTCATGAAATTCCTTCAAAGATTTATTATAATAAATCTTTGAAGGAATTTCACCAGTCATTTTACTCAATAATAATTAATTCTGCTCTCGCACCACCAATATGATTCAACAGCAAAGATGCATAATGGCAAGTCCTTTTCCTAATATTACATCTGATAATTCAAATAGTGTTGCAGCTACACTATGTGAATGTGGTTAGTTTTAGGAAGGGCATCTAGCTGTAGAAACCAATTCAAAATCAGTTCTGTATGAAGAAGACATTGTGACCTGACTCAGCATTTCTCACAACAGGACAACTCATCTAATCCATGCTAGTGTGGGACATTAAATGGTGATCACACACGACTTTGCTTAAAGAGGCTGTTTGTATAATTGCAAATGAATCGAATATTATTCGAAAAACTCAGATTATATTTATTGTATTCAGCCATATTGTAGAGCGATAATCTATTTGGTTGTGTATATATATATATATATATATATATACACATACAAATATATATAAAGTGTGAAATTAGGACTAATTGGTTTTTGTGTTTGTCTTCCTTTTATCCTGAACTATATATTTTTTTTAATCATTTTACTAAGGCTAAATAGTGAATTGTGTTACTCTGGAGTTTCATCTGTTTGTTCACAGGGTCATCAGACAAGAATATATCTACCATATATAGATTGGGTGTTCAACAAGACCATATTTAGCTCATTATTCAGTGATTTTAATGTATAGTTAAAAGTTAGTGCTCAACATCTGAGCTCAAGTGGTTAATTGCATTCAAACAGCAGGAGCTCAGCCATCAGGTACTAACTTTTAAATATATGTGTGCGTGTTTCCTGATGATTTTGTATGAATAAAACAGTTCTAGTTCTGTAGAAGTCATTTCTATATATAATAAAAATGCCTATACTCTACCTCTTTGAATTGTGGTCCTCAACACAACTCGGGAATCTACTTATATGTGATAATAAAAATTGTGTATGGTGCTCAGAGACGCTTCCGTGACAGCGAGACATGGTCTCCCGACCATTCCTACATCAAATGGAACAAAACCGTCTAACCCATGCTAGCGTGGAAGATGGACGTTAAATATATATATATATATATATATACAATATTACTTTTTAAACATTGACAGCCAACACAAAAATAATTAAATTCAAATTAATTTATTTTCTTGTCATTGGTTAAAAAAAAAAAAAAAAAATCCATTACAAATTTTTACAATGAGTACAGGTAAGTTTAAAACAATTTTTGAAAATGGAAGAACGACAATATATTAAGACTGACTGTTTTGTCACAGCTGAAACACTTCGTGAAAACAACATTCTGAATACTGGAGTAAATAAATATATTCTCGTGGAACATATTAGATGTCTAAATCTTGAGCCTGGGGGCTCATCTGCCAGTGTTTATCTCAGTTTCTATGGCTTTAATAAACAGAGTACAGGATGCCAGTCCATTGCTGCTAGTACACATTTTCAGCTGAGTATATTGGAGCAAAGTGAAATGAAGTGTTTTGCTCCAGAACACAACACAGTCCAGGAATCAAACTGACATTATGATCATAAGTCCAACATCCTTACCACTAGGCCACGTGTCTCCACAAGATATTAGATGGGGAAGAAAGAAATAAGTATTGTTTTTGTTTATTTACTAATAGACATGTCTGCATTAGTCCTTTCTTGCTTGAATTTCTGAGATGTGGAATTATGACTTCTGCACTGATCTGATGATCTGTTGATACAGTATAGCTAAATGGTTAAGAAGTTTGTTTCACAATCATTAGATTCCTGGGTTCAATTTTATTGTATAGTATTTTGGGAGAAGTATCATTTGAAACATCTTTAATTTGATCAAATCCATATCAATGGTGGATTTGGGTTAATGGAAACATTTCAGATGGACTGTACTTGCAATTCAAAAGGCCATTTTCCCTGCTAAATCAAGAGTTAGCTTTGCAGCCCTCTCCATAAAGTTTCATACTAACCATGAGAAGGGGAGAGGGTGGGTGGGTGTCTCTTTGAGGTAAAGATTTTATGGTTGGACACCCAACTTGGCACCAACAGTTTTAGTCAATTCTTACAACATACAATGGACACACATTTATCTAAATATAGTACTATAAATATTTTTAAGAAAGGCATAGTTGCAAATATATACAAATTATCCCCCCCCCCCCGTGTGCGTGTGTGTGTGTGTATGTATGTTCATTCAGTCGTACTAAGGGTACAGTAACCTCTCTAGTGTTGGTGTGAACATGATAAAAAGGTTCAGGGGGGGGGGGGACTCTTCTGTTTGAAGGCTATGAAAACCCCCTTAGTGCTGGTGCCATGATAAAACCTTTACTAGCAGAGAAAATGGACATTAAATGATGATGGAGTTTTCAGCTGACCACTGAGGCTAAGATCCTCAGATTATCAGTCATAGGGTCAATAGTTCGTACCCAGTTATCCACGGTGGCAAATTGAGTCGTTAGAGTGTCAGATTAAAAATACCTTGGTATTTGTTGTGGTTCATTGAATTCTGAGTTCAAACCCCACAGAAGTCAAGTTTGCTTTTCATTCTTTCAGGGTCGATATAATACCACCAGTCTATAATTGGAGTTGATTTTCTCTGGAAGAAATTGGCTTTGTTCTGATGTGGGAGAGAGAGATTTAAAATATCCAAGACACACCATACATTATTTTGTCCGATGCTCTACCAACTTTGCCAATACACATATACTATATAAAAAAAAAAACAGAATTAATAAAGAAAAAAAAAAAAAGATTTTTGACCAACATAATATTGTAAGTGTATTTTCGTGAATTTTAAAGAAGCAATTTACCAAAGATTATTGATAGACACACAGAAATATACAATAGTTAGACATGTATGTCAGACAATAATACACAAAATTCGTTGTTTTGTTTCAAAGGTTTGATCTACAAATATTTACTATATACAAAGCATTCAAGAGCTTTTCAAAGAATATTTTCTTTCCAATACAATATAATAAAAAAATACATGTAAGATTGTATAATTAATTTTCATTTGTTGTGATCTGCAGAACATATAAGAAATGGAGGGACCACAGGAGACAGTTTCCTTGGTCCAATATGAGGATTGTTTGAGAGAAAAACCTGATTAACTGGGTATAATACCCTGATTAGCTTGGTATAAAACATACCCTGATTAGCTGGGTATAAAACATACCCCGAGTAATTGGGTATAAAACGTACCCTGATTAGCTGGGTATAAAACGTACCCTCATTGGATGAGTGTAAAATGAACCCTGATTTGTTTAGTGTAAAAAGAAAAAAATATATATATATATCCCTGATTTGCAGAGTTTAAAAGTAATTCTGATTGTAAGGAGTTAGCATTATATTGAATCCATTAAAAAATATTAAAAAAGAGGTTTATTAATCAACCTATTTTTAAAAGCAACTTTCATTGGAGAAACGAGAAATATTTTTACAACAATCACTTTCAATTGAACTAACTCAATATAAATCTTTAAACAAACAAAACACACACAAAATATACACATACATACATACAGGCGTATTGAATGATTTTCTATTCAAAGCAAGAATAAGGTAAAAAGTGCCTTGCAATAATATATACAAACATACATATTTTATATACATTCATATACATACATATGCTCTCATACATACACACACACACACAAACAGTACAAAAATTACATCTTATAAAATATTCAATTTAAAATATTTTCTTCCCAAGATATTGTGAGCAGCGCTGGTTTAGAACCATTATGTTGGAAATGAAAATAGACATACATTAACAAACCAATAAATTTATATACATACATAGCTATAGCTACATATATACTTTTACTAACACAATCACTAACAGGTCGAGAAACTCACACACACAGATTTGCACACATACACAATTACCAGACAATTCGTCAGAGTTCCTTATAAAAACCTGTCAAGTACCAACAAGTCATAGCAACTTATTCCATACTCTCAATACAAAATTTACAATTTTAATGTTGATTGCATCTAGAAAGTTTTAAAAAGAATTGTTTTTTTCAAAAAAGTTTTTTAAAAATGATATTTTTTTTCCCACCTCAGTGGATTATCGTTAAACGTGTTAAAATATATAAAGTGCTGCCTCAAAATTATTAAAAGAAAAAAATTTTTTTATTTTAATTCATAAGAAAAAATATCTGATATCGTTTTAAAATTGTCAATATTTCTCCCAATCAAATATAAATGGCAGTTAAGGAATGGTATAAACACTTAAAATAAACTTCTTCTCACCCTCCATTTTTCTCTTTTTGAAAGTTCAACACGTGAATTTTAAGGTAGTTTAATTTTTAATAAGATACATCCCTAAAATTATCTTTAACGAGGTAGTAGAGAGCCATTGTGTAGTTTTAAAACAGTTTTTTTTTGTTTTTACTTTTGTGATTAAAAGTTTATCTGGATGAAGTCTTGCAACAACGTATGATGATAGCAAAATTGGGTGATCTTTTCTAACTTCACCCATTTTTAGTGGAAAAGGAAAACAAAAAACACACACAGAACCTTGTCTAATTTTCTTCTAAAACTTCATTACACATTTTTAAACTAACATCCCAGAGTTTCATAGCAAAATTTAGATCTTTTGCTATTTTGCTTAAATTACTGGTAGATATAGATATGTTTTCAAAATAGTGTCCAGAGACATTTTCAAGACCTTTGTCCACTGCCATATATATAATCACTTTGGCACCGTCCTTGGCAGATCTACCCATGTATTTGAAGAGAAGTCTATATATTTTGATTCGAAGTAAATCTTTACCATTCAAAGGATTATTTTTTAAGATTTCAGTCTTCACCATTCCAGGGTGCAAAGAATTAGCAGTGACACCAGTACCTTTGAGTTTTTCAGCCAAAACTTTTGCATGTAGAATGTTAGCTAATTTACTTGTGGCATACCCAGACAACTGAGGGTACCTTATTCTGCTACTAGCATCTCCTCTATCCGAACTGGGAAGTCTTTTAACAAATATATGAGCATGAGAACTGACATTTATAATTCGGCTTGGGGCAGACTTTTTCAGCAGATCAAGTAACAGGTATGTTAATAAAAAATGTCCGAGGTAGTTCACACCAAAGAATATATCATAATTTTGTTTTGTTCTATCATTGATCTTCACACCAATTCCAGCATTATTGATTAATATATCTAACCTGGAAGAGAGAGAAAAAAAGAAAAATAGAAAAATATGCGAATTCAAGAAAAATGAATGAAAAAAGATTTATTTTTTTGCTGTTAATTTTAAACTAAGAACCTTTCTTAAGTTATGGCCAAAACACAAGCTTAATAAGGAGGAAGTTAGTTATTTTGCTAAATCCAAAATGATTTAAAAATCATAGACAATGTATTTCATTAGAAATATGATAATGTTAAGATTAATCAAATAATATAATTGAAGAGAATACATCTATTATATTATTTACAACATAGAAACTAAGAAATCATCCTCTATAGTGGGAATTGGTAGGAGTAAAATCTATAATGAAGCTAAGAACAGGAAATATCCACAAAAGGTTCACTCACAACGTCCTGTATCACACGAAACCACATTAACAAGACATTCTTATAAAGTATAAAACAACACTGATTGCCTCATTAACTGTCACTCACAGCCGAGATAAACCACCTAAATTGATGTGGGGCGTCCCTTATAACTGAGATAAACCACCTAGACCGATGTGGAGTGTCCCTTATAGCTGAGATATACCACCTAGACTGGGGTATAGAATCTGTCACTCCCTACCACAGCTGAGATATACCACCTAGACTAGGGTATAGAGTCTGTCACTGCAAAAATAACTTAGTTGAATTTTGTTCAGCCACACGCACATATATTTCTTGAATGTACTGTGTTGTTTACTGTTATGTATTTACTTTTTACACACAACTACTTATGACTGGTTGTTATATATATAGAGATATACCTATACACTCACACACCTGTGTATGTATCATATTCTCAAGATGATTTCTAAATATAAACCTGACTTATTAGTTTACCTGTATTTTCTATCATTTTGTCTTCACCGTCATCCTGTCATCATGTTATAAAGATCATAACCCCCCCCCCCCCCCCCCCCCAACTCCTTAAGTTTTCTTTCCTGCACTACACCAAAGGTTCTCAAACTTTTTGAGCCACCGCCCCCCTCACGACTAAATAGCCGTATTTCCAGAGACCTGACCACAGGCAAATTGTAAATAATTGTTTCTACTTTAGGCACAAGGCCAGCAATTACCCAGTGCATTAATGGTACTTTATTTTAAATTGTAAATAATATATAATAAATAAAATCGTTAATTTATATATATTAAATATAAATAGTATAATATATACTATGTATAAATAAATATATATATATATTTTTTATTTCACTATACTTATATATATATGTATCATTTGATATTTAATATACTATTATATCATCTCTACCTCCCGTACCACTTTGAGAACTTCTGTTCTACGTGATCGCTCAGTCTGTAAGAAATAGCAGCCAAATCTCTCCCAAATTACTCGAACTTAGTGTAAAGTCTGCCATTCACGGCTGTTTTTTTCCTTCTCTCGTTTTGATTATATATTTTTGTTTATTATATAAACTTGTGTATTATATAAACTTTATATATTATATTTATAAACTTCCTAGCAATAATTCATTGATTATATCTATCTACTTGTATTTAATCTTATATGAAAAATAAAGCACACATTACCATCGTAAAAAGACAAGGACAACTTTGGACAATGTGGTTCTAGATAAATTATGTATGAAAAAATAAAACAAGAATCATTTTCGGGATGGTTAAAATAAGAATGTAAGAAGACTTTTGATGATAGGTCTGCAGGATTAAGATTGACCCGTGGTTAAACAGCAACAACAGCAACTGTGTATGTACTTAAATTTCTTGAAAACTATTCTGCCGGTATGAAGGAAAGGCATATTATTTAACAAGTATTAGATGGCTTGTTTCCGGCAATTCTGTCTATAATCCGTAAAAAAAAAATGGACGAACAACGAATTATTGTTAAGAGAAGGGTAGTGGGAATAAGAGAGAATATATATATATATATATATATATATATATATATATAATATATAACGAAAGGAAGCGTGGCAATACACGATAATTACACTTCCCTTCATAGTTATGTGACGGGATTTCTTTTAATAGAGGTCAATCTAGCGAAACACCGTTTATCTTCTTAAGAATTTACCTTTTTTTTGTGTGTTTTGTTTCGTTTTGTTTTGTTATATTTCAAAGGAAATTACAAACTGAAAATAAATGTAGAAATAGAAAGATTTTCTAGAAATAATTGTAATTACATACCGGCTTTCATTCTTTAGGATTACTTGTGTCATTTTTCTCACCGATTCTAAATCTGCTAAATCCAAATGTACTGTCACAACACTTTCATTGCCAGTAGTCTTTCGAATTTCCTTGGCGGTATTTTCAGCTTTGATTAAGTCTCTACATGCAAGTATAACTCTGGCACCCCGACTGGCCATGTCCAGAGCCGTTTCTTTTCCTATCCCGGCATTACCACCTGTCACCAAAACCGTTTTCCCATAAAGGGTGACATCACTGGAGTAGAACAACGGTCCTCCGTGGAAGCGCAGGATTCTTGCAACACGGACAACATACAATGTGAAACAGACAAGAGCAACAGGAAGCACGATGTATGCAAGGAATGGCATGACGGTACCAACCACTTTGGAATATACCCACACTTCCTATATAAACTATCCGGCAATGTTAAACTACCTATAAAAACCAAATAACTCATTTGCTTCTGTTATCAGTCAGGAACAAATAATTATATATCTATCTATATATATGGTCCACCTGGTTCCTTACCACATTTCCTTCGTTATCTCTATATATATATATATGTATATATATATATATATACACATACATATAAAGTGTGTGTGTGTTTATATATAAATGTATATATATGTATATATATTTATAGATAAATAAATATAAATATAAATAAAGATAAACAAATATATGTTTATATATATATATATGTGTGTGTGTGTATGTATATATATGTGTGCGTCTGAATACAATATATATATATAAACTTTTATGAATTCTTATTTTATTTATTAGATATTTTTTTATTTCGTGTTTCAACACAACTGTCAATATCTTGTTTGTTTATTTGTTTTTAAAGTTTCGTTTTTATATTATAATTTACTTTATTTTGTTGGTGCCAATCCCTGATTAGTTCAAAGGTGACGAAACAAAGTCTATTATTTAACAGAACACTTCCGAATAAGTCCCCCTAAAATCTTTTGACAACATCGAAATTTGTTCTCTTTTGATAACTTACAAGAATTGTGTGTGTATGTGTATATATATGTATGTATATGTATGTATGTGTGTGTGTGTGTACACAGAAATATTTCTCAAGATCTGTGAATATATATACTATATATATATATGATATAAATCATATATATATATTTATACTCTCTCTCTCTCTCTCTCTCTATATATATATATATATATACTAAATATATATATAATATATATATTGTATATATATTATATATTTTATAAATATAATATATATAGGATATATATAATATATATATAATATATATGCATTATATATAGTATATAAATATTAAATATATATATATAATATATATATAGTATATAAATATATATATATTATATATATGATATATATATTACATATAAAATATATATATATGCTTTATATATATTTATATAATATATATATATTATGTATGTATATATATTATATATATATATATAATATATTATATATATAATATATTATATATATAATATAATATATATATAATATAATATATAATATATATATAATATATATATATAATATATATATATATATATATATATATATATATATATATATATAATATATATATATGCAGACACACACAACCTCCCACTTCACTCTGAAACTTTAGATACCAATTGGTTTATCTAAGTTCCTTCATAAGTCCGAACAATCATCGTAAATGTGTGCGCAGACACTTGCCGAATAGTTTCATTTTATTACACTTTTCTTCATAGTGTTTAACACCACACAACACAATATGTAACAAATGACAATCTAAGGCGCTCCTTTTTCGTAAATATATTTTCTCTTATATTAAGCTACTCTAACATACTCTTTAAAAGATCCTTAGTTATTTCCTCAACGATATATTGAGAAGTATTTCATATGTTCCACATTCTAAACGAATGTTCTTTGATAACAGCTTGTTAGTAAGTTTACGGCATATAATTCTTTTTTCACCCCCTTTCCCCCCTCTCTTATCAAAAGTAATTAACCTTTGAATCGAGATGTATTTATCAATTCTAAATAGTTTTAAATTATATCAATAAGTTTCGTTAGGTTTTAAATGGGGATCGTTAAATCCCTTTCTCATTTTTAACTTGCCTGTGTTCAGTCTGATAAGTGAATGTTCAAAGTGTTATCGAAGTGACATTAATCTTTAAAGAATTGTTGTAGCAACAACCAATTATTTCGTAGCAGCAGTTAACAAGTTGTAGAACTGTCAAATTGTTCCTACCTTCACAGGCCTGCTTTCTATGCTTGTTCACAAGAATTTGTTCTCATAATTCTTCTAGTAACAGTGAAAAGCACAACGAAAATAATAGTTGAAGATATAATGGTGTATAACTTAGGAAATCGAAGAAAAGAAAAGATCTATAACTTTTTTCAATCGATATTTTGAAGAAGAGCCATATCTTCATCATACAATTCGCTGTAGATTTTTGTCCATACCTTTGGAAAATCCTCGCCAGTCATTTACTAATATATATGTGTGTGTGTATTGATATATTTGTATATATTATTAACCGTTGATATATTAGGCGTGGGAAAATATCCGTGAAGTCTTTCTTTTTTTATTTTAAGAAATCAAGTGGCATCTATTGATCTATCGATTTAGAAGCAGTTGTTCCCAATGTGGGGTCCGCAGACCCTCTGGTGGGTGTAAAGGAGGAGAGCCCCACATATAACTGTAGTTCATATTTTCAAGTACTTCGTTGTTGTTGTTTTTAAAAACAACAACAACACGCTATTTTGGTATCCAATCCAAGCTTGTCTTAGGTATAAATAAACATTTCTTTCTTGGCGATTGTTATTCTCGCTGTCGTGTAAGGCTCTGGAAGGCAAGTATTGGCAGTGAGCCGTCCATGGAAAAGTTCATTCAAGTTAAAAAGAGGATACTTTGTATCGAAGAGTTCGAGAAGCAACGTTCTCGAAGCTAAGGAAGCAATGTTGAACAGAGAGAGAGAGAGAGAGACATTTAACATAAAACTGATCTTCAATTTAACAATTCACTAATTCCTTCCTGCAACACGCATGCACGGAAGTAAACACACACACACACACACACACACACACACACACACATGTATATATATGTATACATATATTTATGCATGTGCATTATAAATATATACATACATATATAAATAAATATATATATATATTTATATATATATGTATACATACATATATATATTTATATATACATATATAGTCGCACCTAGTTGATGAGAATGTTGTTGAAATAACAATCCGTTGATGAAACTCAAACCTCCTCCTTTTCTGCTAGTTTTAATCCTTGTCATAGTTGCATACAAGGCGGCACATACTTTTAAGAGGAAATGTATTTCTGAAATAGTGTAGTCATAGTTATCTCCCTTTAGTCTAGTCGTGAAATATTTTCCAAGTCTTGAATATATTGACAAAAAATCCCCCCCCCCCCAAAAAAAAATAAACAAACAAAAGCAAAAAAAAAAAAAAAATGTAGGTTCGACGATTCCTGAGCTGGGTTTCGTGTTGTGTTTTTTGAGCAAAACACTTCATTTCACGTTGTTCTAGTATACTCAGCTAAAAAAAAAAAAAAAATGAGTGCCAACAATAGCTGGGGGTTTAACCCTGCGATGGACTGGCGACATATCCAGGGGAGAGTCTTGTACTTTCAGTCGCTTCACGCCATGGAAACAGTGATAAGCACCAGCTCGAGACAAACTTTAGACTTTATATATATATATATATATATATATATATATATATATATATATATATATATATATATATATATATATATAGGAAAATGTTTAACCCCGACGGCAGAGCTCAAGCCGTTTCGACGGCTATTTCTGGACAAAGGCTCTGGAAGGCAAGTATTGGCAGTGAGCCAATGGTCCATCTGGTTCCTTACCACACTTCCTTCGTTATATATATATATATATATATATATATATATAAAACGATGATGCTAATGATGATATATATATATATATATATATATATATATATATATATATCATCATTAGCATCATCGTTTTACGCCCATTTTTCCAACAGTAATGTCAATCTCTCATCCATAATATAAACACTCTACATATTATGCCAATAACAAACAGATGTCTGTGTTAATTCACACTTTTAACACTGAATATCCAATTCAAGTAAATACATAGAGTTCTTATTACTCGGCAACTCTTCAAATTTTAGCACAGCATCAACGAAGCTTTTGGTTGCAGCCAAGCTAACGAATGCAATTTCGGTGTGCAGCTAAGCACTCAATAGGGAATATTACCCTAGAGTTATAACATTACGTTTAGACAGCTTTGCAAATCAAATACAGCGACCGATAGACGGGCCGCAGTGACCATAGCCATAGCGATGAAGAAAACCGAACTCAGGAAAAATTTTATATATATATATATATATATATACGTACATACATATATATATGTGTTTATATGTACTTGTATCTGGTGTAATATTGCACACACACACACACACACATATATATATCTTATCATTATTATACTTTGGGATGGTCATGCTGCCAATAAAAACACACAAACCAGTTATATTTCACTTTTATTATTATAAACTCCCAGTCAGTTAGTTTAATAACTGGATGGCTGTTTAATTGTTGATTGTTAAATCTCTTTCATCATACATCCTCTGACCTCCTCAGTGACTACATTTATTGTTAATATGTGTATACACACATCCACATATATAGGCACAATAGTGTTTGTTTATTTCTCATTTGGAATTGCCAAACACTGCTGTTTACAATTAAGTTTTACTGTGTGGCAAGTGAAGCGTGTAGTCAACCAGTAGTAATACTAACACATACAGATAGATAGTTAAATAGATCGATAGTTAGACATATATATATACACACATACACATATATAGGTACAATAGAGTTTGTTTATTTCATCATCATCATCATCGTTTTACGTCCATTCTTCCACGCTAGCATAGGTTAGACGGGTTGTCCTGTTGTGAACAGTGCTAGGTTAGGTAACCTTGTCTTGCTCATACTGAATTGATTCTGGCTTGGTTTCTACAGCTGGATCCCTTTCCTAACACCGACCACATTTATAGTGAGTGCTGGGTGCTTTTTTACCGTAGCATCTACACGACCACTTTACAGTGTGGACTAGGTGCTTTTTGTTGTGGCACCTACACGACCACTTTACAGTGTGGACTAGGTGCTTTTGTTGTGGCACCTACACGACCACTTTACAGTGTGGACTAGGTGCTTTTTGTTGTGGCACCTACACGACCACTTTACAGTGTGGGCCATATTGTGTATATGCTTCAGCCTCAGCCAGTATATATATATACATATATATACATAAATACATACATATATATATACATATATATATATATGTATGGCGGTGCCCCAGCATGGCCTCAGCCAGATGGCTGGTACAGGTGAAAGAGTAAAAGAGATACATCGAAGGTAAATATTGAGTTAGAAACTCAAAATAGTCTCTTACAATTAAATAGCTCAAAGAAAGAGGTTTTTCTGAGCCGTGGAATATAATTGAATATAAAAGAAATATAAACACACATATAAACATCTATGTGTTCAAACTATTGTTAATAGTTAGTATTTTTTTCACCCTAGTGAATCTGGTCCCTCTACGGTTTGGACACATGTAAGTATATATCTGTGTTTGTCTCTCTTTAATATTCAATAATATATATTTATATTATAAAAAGTTGAGACCTGATGGCAGAGCTGTTGCCATTCCAGGCTGCTATCATTCCAATTTTAAAGAGATGGTCTGCTGTACAATGTCCAAGGACGCCAGAGGTCTCAATGGCGACTGCTGCAATAAGAGATAAAAATTGTCATTAAAAAATTGTGACAATAATGATTTTCAGATACATATCGTGATATAGACAACATTGTATATAATTGGCACAATTTTGTCAAAACTTTGTTGAGAAAGCAATAACTAACAATATGTTTTGGCAAAAATGACCATCCCCAAATCTAACAATAAATAACAAGTATTTGTTCAGTTTAGTTATTTGTTATTATTAATATCATCATCATCATCATCGTTTTAACATCCGCTTTCCCTGCTAGCAAGAGTTGGACAGGTCTACATAGACCATGTCAGTATTGAAGCGAAGCCACTGGTCTATCAGGCATGGCAGGGTACTGCCGTCTCGCTTTCTGTACAGTGGACGCTCCACAGAATGCACAAGAGAAGTTGTCATGTCTTTGACATAACTAAAGGGTCCTTCCAACCCTTTTTTTGGGAGCAAGCTTTCTATAGCTGGATATCCTTCCTAACACCGACCATTTTACAGAGTGTACTGGGTGTTTTTATCACCAACTGGGTGTTTTTAACACCTTAAAAAACAACAACAAATAAACACTGAGAACAGTTACACAAGGTTTTATGAGTTTCACATTTCTTAGAAATCGAAAAGGAATATCTCAACATATCGGATGTTGGTCCTTCATCAGGAAATAGTAAAGTTAGAAGAGAGAGAGGAGGTTGGAAAGGTCGGAAAATATATATATATATACACATGTACACACACATATATAGAAACATGTACACATATATATACACACATGTACACACACATATATACACACATATATATACACACATGTACACATATATATCTACACATGTACACACAGACACACATATATATATATATATACACACATTTACACAAACAATACACAAGAATGCTGAGGATGGCTCTGAACATTAATCAGTATACACACATATATATATATATATTCCTCAGTCACATATATACATATGCACACATTTATATACACACACATGTACACACAGATACACACACGCACACACATACACATACACACACATATATATATATACTAATGCACACACAATTGTGGAAGTCTAATGGATTTTCTT
>OZ024749.1:52546975-52554475 GCA_964016885.1 Eledone cirrhosa | reverse complement strand
CATTGATGGAGTGAGGGTGGGGGCACCAACACAAGGTAGGCATTGATGGAGTGAGGGTGGAGGTACCAACACAAGGTAGACATTGATGGAGTGAGGGTGGAGGCACCAACACAAGGTAGGCATTGATGGAGTGAGGGTGGAGGCACCAACACAAGATAGGCATTGATGGAGTGAGGGTGGAGGTACCAACACAAGGTAGGCATTGATGGAGTGAGGGTGGAGGTACCAACACAAGGTAGGCATTGATGGAGTGAGGGTGGAGGTACCAACACAAGGTAGACATTGATGGAGTGAGGGTGGAGGCACCAACACAAGATAGGCATTGATGGAGTGAGGGTGGAGGCACCAACACAAGATAGGCATTGATGGAGTGAGGGTGGAGGCACCAACACAAGGTAGGCATTGATGGAGTGAGGGTGGAGGCACCAACACAAGATAGGCATTGATGGAGTGAGGGTGGAGGCACCAACACAAGATAGGCATTGATGGAGTGAGGGTGGAGGTACCAACACAAGGTAGGCATTGATGGAGTGAGGGTGGAGGTACCAACACAAGGTAGACATTGATGGAGTGAGGGTGGAGGCACCAACACAAGGTAGGCATTGATGGAGTGAGGGTGGAGGTACCAACACAAGGTAGGCATTGATGGAGTGAGGGTGGAGGTACCAACACAAGGTAGGCATTGATGGAGTGAGGGTGGAGGCACCAACACAAGGTAAGCATTGATGGAGTGAGGGTGGAGGCACCAACACAAGGTAGACATTGATGGAGTGAGGGTGGAGGCACCAACACAAGGTAAGCATTGATGGAGTGAGGGTGGGGGCACCAACACAAGGTAGACATTGATGGAGTGAGGGTGGGGGCACCAACACAAGGTAGACATTGATGGAGTGAGGGTGGAGGCACCAACACAAGGTAGGCATTGATGGAGTGAGGGTGGAGGCACCAACACAAGGTAGGCATTGATGGAGTGAGGGTGGAGGCACCAACACAAGGTAAGCATTGATGGAGTGAGGGTGGAGGCACCAACACAAGGTAGACATTGATGGAGTGAGGGTGGAGGCACCAACACAAGGTAAGCATTGATGGAGTGAGGGTGGGGGCACCAACACAAGGTAGACATTGATGGAGTGAGGGTGGGGGCACCAACACAAGGTAGACATTGATGGAGTGAGGGTGGAGGCACCAACACAAGGTAGGCATTGATGGAGTGAGGGTGGAGGCACCAACACAAGGTAGGCATTGATGGAGTGAGGGTGGGGGCACCAACACAAGGTAAGCATTGATGGAGTGAGGGTGGGGGCACCAACACTAGGTAGGCATTGATGGAGTGAGGGTGGAGGCACCAACACAAGGTAGGCATTGATGGAGTGAGGGTGGAGGCACCAACACAAGGTAGGCATTGATGGAGTGAGGGTGGAGGCACCAACACAAGATAGGCATTGATGGAGTGAGGGTGGAGGCACCAACACAAGGTAAGCATTGATGGAGTGAGGGTGGGGGCACCAACACAAGGTAAGCATTGATGGAGTGAGGGTGGAGGCACCAACACAAGATAGGCATTGATGGAGTGAGGGTGGAGGCACCAACACAAGGTAAGCATTGATGGAGTGAGGGTGGGGGCACCAACACAAGGTAGACATTGATGGAGTGAGGGTGGAGGCACCAACACAAGGTAGGCATTGATGGAGTGAGGGTGGAGGCACCAACACAAGGTAGGCATTGATGGAGTGAGGGTGGAGGCACCAACACAAGGTAGGCATTGATGGAGTGAGGGTGGGGGCACCAACACAAGGTAGGCATTGATGGAGTGAGGGTGGGGGCACCAACACAAGGTAAGCATTGATGGAGTGAGGGTGGGGGCACCAACACAAGGTAGGCATTGATGGAGTGAGGGTGGGGGCACCAACACAAGGTAGGCATTGATGGAGTGAGGGTGGAGGCACCAACACAAGGTAGGCATTGATGGAGTGAGGGTGGAGGCACCAACACAAGGTAGGCATTGATGGAGTGAGGGTGGGGGCACCAACACAAGGTAGGCATTGATGGAGTGAGGGTGGAGGCACCAACACAAGGTAGGCATTGATGGAGTGAGGGTGGAGGCACCAACACAAGGTAGGCATTGATGGAGTGAGGGTGGGGGCACCAACACAAGGTAGGCATTGATGGAGTGAGGGTGGAGGCACCAACACAAGGTAGGCATTGATGGAGTGAGGGTGGGGGCACCAACACAAGGTAGGCATTGATGGAGTGAGGGTGGGGGCACCAACACAAGGTAAGCATTGATGGAGTGAGGGTGGGGGCACCAACACAAGGTAGGCATTGATGGAGTGAGGGTGGGGGCACCAACACAAGGTAGGCATTGATGGAGTGAGGGTGGGGGCACCAACACAAGGTAGGCATTGATGGAGTGAGGGTGGAGGCACCAACACAAGATAGGCATTGATGGAGTGAGGGTGGAGGCACCAACACAAGGTAAGCATTGATGGAGTGAGGGTGGGGGCACCAACACAAGATAGGCATTGATGGAGTGAGGGTGGGGGCACCAACACAAGGTAAGCATTGATGGAGTGAGGGTGGGGGCACCAACACAAGGTAGGCATTGATGGAGTGAGGGTGGGGGCACCAACACAAGGTAGGCATTGATGGAGTGAGGGTGGGGGCACCAACACAAGGTAGGCATTGATGGTGTGAGGGTGGGGGCACCAACACAAGGTAGGCATTGTTGGAGTGAGGCTGGAGGCACCAACACAAGGTAGGCATTGATGGAGTGAGGGTGGGGGCACCAACACAAGGTAGGCATTGATGGTGTGAGGGTGGGGGCACCAACACAAGGTAGGCATTGTTGGAGTGAGGCTGGAGGCACCAACACAAGGTAGGCATTGATGGAGTGAGGGTGGGGGCACCAACACAAGGTAGGCATTGATGGTGTGAGGGTGGGGGCACCAACACAAGGTAGGCATTGATAGAGTGAGGGTGGGGGCACCAACACAAGGTAGGCATTGATGGTGTGAGGGTGGGGGCACCAACACAAGGTAGGCATTGATGGAGTGAGGGTGGGGGCACCAACACAAGGTAGGCATTGATGGAGTGAGGGTGGAGGTCATACCCTCTTCAGAGAAGTGGGAGGCCTAGAAGAGAGGGAGTTGTGTCTAGTTGTATATTGTGAGGCATGTCTGGCTTTCAATGTTGGCATGGGTTTGACAAGGGACGTGAATTAGGGGATGTGAACCCTAGATATTGGTGAGAGTAGGGAGCATATTTTCCTTCCATGTTAACATTCGATAGGGAAATGAATCCCGATGTGGGGTCCTAATGTGGGGACAGGAAAGTGTTAAATGTTTTTGTTATTGAAAATCCCAGTAAAACTAACTTAACCCATTAGTATTTAAACCGGCCATATTTGGCCAGAATTCTCTCACCTTTTTCTGTTAAATCTGGCCATAACCGGCTGCTCACACTTATGTTAAGGTATTCTTCTCAAAATAAATAATATCAAAATCTCGTAGATTCCATATTATGTGAGATAATTATGTAAGATAAAGTGTTTACCATGGAAACACAATAGTAAATATAGAGTAATGTAAATGGTAAAGGGTTTAGAAAATGTTTTCCATTGAGAAATGGGAGTTAATTTCCAAGAAGGGTGTAAGTGTACTTGTCATAGTTGTGTCATATCTGGAAATATATAAAAAGCTAGGATGATGGCAGGGGTCAAACTCCAATATTTCGTTATTATTCAACGAGATCTGATGTGTTTATTTACACCAAATGTTTATAATAATAATAAAAATGGTTTCTGATTTAGGCACAAGGCCAGCAATTTTGAGGGATGAAAAAGTTGACAAAATTGACCCCAGTGCATGACTGGTACTTTTTTTTATCGATCCCGTAAGCATGAAAAACAAAACTAACCTCAGTGAGATTTGAACTTGGAATGTAAAGGGCTATAACTCTTTGCTGCAAAGCAGGGTGTCCGACGCTCTACCGACACTGCCAGTCCACCACTTTTAAATGTTTTTATTATAACAACAACAAAATAGTGTTATATCATCATCATTGTTTTTGCGTCCACTTTTCCATGCTTGCATGGGTTGGACAGGTCCTTCTCTGCAAGGCATCTCTCCATTTGTTGCATTCCTTCATCATCTCCTCTGCCAGTCTTAGCAATTTGAGGTTCACTCTCACCACCTCTGCCCAGGTCTTTCTTGGTCGTTCTCTACTGCAGCCTCCTTCAACTCGGATTTCCTGGCACTTCTTTACCCAGCAATCACCATCCATGTACATCACATATTCACACCAATGCAATCTTCTCTCCTGCACCCCATCTCAGATTCCTCTTAAACCCAGCTTCTCTCTCAGCTTGTCCAAGCTCTGCCTTTCTCTCATATTTACGTTTCACATCCAACAAAGCATGGTTGTTTCATTTCTCTCCTGTCTAGACAAGTCCTCCGCAGTCACAGCCCATGTTTCACTACCATGCAGCATCACACTTCACACACAGACATCATCCAGCTTTTCTTTTGTACGTAGGGAGAAACCTTTTGTTGTCAACAGTGGGAATAGCTCTCTAAACTTCTTCCATCCTATCCTTATTCTAGCTATTATACTCTCGACACACCCTCTTCTGCTATTAATTAGGTCACCTAAATAGCAAAAGCTATCAACCACATCTATTGATCCTTCCTGTGAGTGGGAAAGGTTTATATCATCAGTACTCTTCTTCTCGATTCCTCCTGGGCATCTTCTACGAGCAAAGCTCTCCCTTCCTGTTAGTCTACTTGTTATCCCACTACATCTTTTGTGTATCCAAGATTTACATTGTGTACATTGTATAGAGTTTATGTCTACTCCTTTTCTACATATTGAGTGAGGCTACTTCCCTGAGGGAATCTGAGTCCTCTCTTCTCTCCTACTCACCAGCACCTTACTCTCAGACCTTTTGATTCCAAATTCAGTTTCCATTATTGGAATTTATTTTCTAGTTATTTTTTGGTTTCAACTATAAGGACCAAATCAGCTGCATAGAGAATTTCCCATAAACAGCGCATTCTAAACTCTTCTGTTATGGCCTGAAGAACTATGATGAACAACAGTGGGCTAAGAACTGAACCTTGATGAACTCCTACCTGTACCTTGAATTCCTCGTCAAACTCATTTCCTACTCTCACTTTACTCACAGCTCCTCTGTACATGGCTTGTACTGCCCTCACAAGCCTACAACTAATTTCTTTAAGGACCACCAGATAATAGATCGAGGTATGCTGTTAAAAGCCTTCTCTAGATCAACAAAAGCTAAATATAGTGGCTTATTTTTGGCTAGGAACTTCTCTTGTAGTTGCCTCACTAAGAAGAGGACATCTGTAGCACTTTTCCCAGGTATAAAACCAAATTGTGGTGTTGTCATAGAGATATCACCACCATCATCAACTCCCCCTCCACCATTATCACTATTAGCACCACTTCTACCACCACCATTAGCACCACTACTACCACCACCATAACCACCACTCCTCCACCATCATCACTATGACCACCACCACCACCACCATCATTGACAACAACAATGAAGTTATTTTTCTAAAGACCAGTTACTTCCCTTGAACTAAGTGCTATTTTGATTACAATTATTTCCCTTTAGTGAAGCGAAGCTCAACTTTTGATGTCGTCTGGTTGGCACATGTAGCTACATGTGAGCAGGCGACAGCTTGGTGTAGATACTGTTATACATGGTATCATACCCTCTATCTCGTTGTATGGGGGCTGGGTAGATGGAGAGAGAGAGAGAGAGAGAGAGAGAGAGAAAGAGAAAGAAAGAAAGAAAGAAAGAAAGAAAGAAAGAGATGGAGAGAAAGTGAGAGAGGGAGAGATATGGAGAAAAAAAGAGGGATGGCGAGCGTGTGTGTGTATGTGTAGTGTTCTCAATGTAAATGACTCTAATAATAGTGGATTACTATAAATAATATGTAATCCCGGAGGCGGGAAAAAATGGAGAGTGTCGTCTGCGAAGAATTGAAACACACCATCTCTCTCTGATGCTGGCTGGTTCTACATTCACAAACCGTAGAGAGATAGATAGGTAGGTAGATAGATAGACATATATATATATATATATATATATATATATATACAGAGGGAGAGAGAGAGAATATAGATAGACAGATGTCAGGTTATAAATAAATAAATAAATAAATATATATATATAAAGAAAAAAAGATGAAATCGAAAATACAACTGGAGTCTTATTTTTAAAACAATATATATATTTATTTGGTTCCTTTACAGTTTTGCAGTTCTTTCTTCTGCTTTTCAAAAGTAGAGTTGGTTTTTCTCACATCTTCATATATATATATATATATATATATATATATATATATATATATATATATATATATATACATATATATAAAGCAAAGGAGGTGTGGTAAGGAACCATATGGACCATAACGCACCAGAGTACTCAATAGGAAAAAATATGACCCCGACGGCAGAGCTCAAGTTGTTTCGACGGCTATTTCAAGCCGTCGAAACGGCTTGAGCTCTGCTGTCGGGGTTAAACATTTTCCTATTACCCACTCTACTACCCAAAGTATTGAGTACTATGGTGCGTTATGGTCCATCTGGTTCCTTACCACACCTCCTTTGTTTTATATATATATATATATATATATATATATATATATATATATAAATAGATAGATAGATAGGTAGATAGGTAGATAGTAGTGGTGGTGGTGGCAGTGGGGGTGGAATAGACGCGTGTATTTATGTGTGATGTGTGTGTATGTGCGTGTGTGTAGATATATATATCCACACTCACACACATATATGTGTGCATGTATGTATATATATGTGTGTTTAAGAGTGTGTCTATTTATAGAACTGGGAACTTTCTCCTCCAGCGTTCCGAATAGATTTCTTTGGTTTGTCTTCAGAGTCACGTGGGCTGTAGTGTGTTTACACGGTGTTGGTAACATCCGGGGAAGCTAGTGGTAGTGGTAGTAGTAGTAGTGGTGGTGGTGGTGGTGGTAGTAGAAGTAGTAGTAACAGGAGCAGCAGCAGTAGTAGTGGTAGTGGTAGTAGTGGTGGTGGTGGTGGTGGTGGTAGTAGTAGTAGAAGTAGTAGTAACAGGAGCAGCAGCAGTAGTAGTAGTAGTAGTGGTGGTGGTGGTGGTGGTAGTAATAGTAGCTGTAGCAGCAGCAGCAGTAGTAGTAGAAGTGGTGGTAGTGGTGGTGGTGTTAGTAGTAGTAATAGTGGTAGTAGTAGTAGCAACAGCTACTACTTGGTAGTGGTGGTAGTAGTAATAGCAGTATTAGTAGTAGTAGTAGCAACAGCTACTACTTGGTGGTGGTGGTGACAGGTGCTGGAATGGACTTCCGTCGATGTCGGTGACGAGTGTTCCAGTTCGATTTAAAAAATAAATCAACAGCTGGCTCTTAAAATTAACGTTTACTAACCTGAATAGCTTTAACGTCATTCTCAGGGAGATTCAGCCTGGCA
>OZ024749.1:52539475-52541975 GCA_964016885.1 Eledone cirrhosa | reverse complement strand
GTCACTTGGCCAAGTTTCCACGCCGTGGGATCAAACCAAGGACCTAACGATTGATTGCCGAGCGAACTTCTTAACTATTATAGAGTGTGGCCACATTTAGAATTTGCATCACCAGTCTGGAATTTTGCTCAGAACACTGACCGCCTGGAAAGTGTTCAGGGACGTGCAACCAAGCGAATACCCTCCATCAGGCATCTACCATACTCTGAATGCCTTGCTTCCCTAGGCATGGATACATTGAAGCTCCGACGTCTGGCAACTAACTTGGTAAACACCCACTAAATTATTAACCATCTTGTCAACAACAACCCTGAGTACCTTTTGATTTCCATGTGTCTAACACCCATGGACATGCGCACAAAGTCAGAAAACAGCACAGCTCCCATGACTTTCGGAAACTTTTTTCACGCTCAGAATTGCAAACTACCTGCATCAGTTGTTAGCTGTCGAGACACTGCATCCTTTAAAACCTCCATGGAACAAACTACCTGCATCAGTTGTTAGCTGTCGAGACACTGCATCCTTTAAAACCTCCATGGAACAAACTACCTGCATCAGTTGTCAGCTGTCGAGAGACTGCATCCTTTAAAACCTCCATGGAACAAACTACCTGCATCAGTTGTTAGCTGTCGAGACACTGCATCCTTTAAAACCACCATGGAACAAACTACCTGCATCAGTTGTTAGCTGTCGAGACACTGCATCCTTTAAAACCTCCATGGAACAAACTACCCTGCATCAGTTGTCAGCTGTCGAGACACTGCATCCTTTAAAACCTCCATGGAACAAACTACCTGCATCAGTTGTCAGCTGTCGAGACACTGCATCCTTTAAAACCTCCATGGAACAAACTCCCTGCATCAGTTGTCAGCTGTCGAGACACTACATCATTTAAAACCTCCATGGAACAAACTCCCTGCATCAGTTGTTAGCTGTCGAGACACTACATCATTTAAAACCTCCATGGAACAAACTCCCTGCATCAGTTGTTAGCTGTCGAGACACTACATCATTTAAAACCTCCATGCTTCCTGAGATTCGCCAACACTACACCTAATGTTCCCCCTCTATACACATGCACACATGTATATCATGACTCATACACTATTCACTTTCCTGACATTTGTACATTATTCTATGTACTAGGTGGTGGATTGGCAGTATCGGTAGAGGGTCACACACCATGCTTTCCAGCATAGAGTTACGTCCCTTTACGGTTTGAGTTCAAATCCCACCGAGGTTAACTTTACCTTTCATCCTTACGGGGTCGATAAAATAAAGTACCAGTAATGCACTGGGTAATTGCTGACCTTGTGCCAAAAGTAGAAACATTTATTCTATGTACTATACATGCACCTTTGATGAGTTGTAGTGCACCTGAGCACTGTAGACAATAATTTCATTATTATTATTATTCGGCTAAGTTGCCTTCACAATCCATTACACTAGATAACAGCAAAGATAGTAGACAGACCATAGTCAGACCTGCCAACCTCTACAGGACAATGGTAAGAACACCTAACACCAGGTGATTTTAGAGGGAGCGAACATTTTTAGATTCGATTTCAAATCTCTGCCAGGCAAAACAGAAGAATTAGCAGTGGAGACTTCTGGTGTCCTTGGCCCTAGGGCTACCTCCCTATTCACCTCCATAGGTGCTGAGCTGGTGAGCCACAGGTGTGAGCCTCGCGAGTTGGAATGGCTCTTCCAGCGCATCTCCCTTACCATCCTCCGTGGAAAGGCCTTCTCCATCCTGTCCGCCGGGGCTGTGGAGAGTCCAGCACGTAGGGCCCGATTTGCTCATCATATCGATTACTAGGCAAAGTTATAAACTATTGTAAATAAACCTATTTACAAGTCGTCAACAAAAATAAACAACTGATTAATTACTTCAAATTCAAAGCGATAATGTCTGTACCACTGATGTACCATAATGTCTGTACCACTGATGTACCATAATGTCTGTACCACTGATGTACCATAATGTCTGTACCACTGATGTACCATAATGTCTGTACCACTGATGTACCATAATGTCTGTACCACTCATGTACCATAATGTCTGTACCACTGATGTACCATAATGTCTGTACCCACTGATGTACCATAATGTCTGTACCACTGATGTACCATAATGTCTGTACCACTCATGTACTATAATGTCTGTACACTGATGTACCATAATGTCTGTACCACTGATGTACCATAATGTCTGTACCACTCATGTACCATAATGTCTGTACCACTGATGTACCATAATGTCTGTACCACTGATGTACCATAATGTCTGTACCACTGATGTACCATAATGTCTGTACCACTCATGTACTATAATGTCTGTACCACTGATGTACCATAATGTCTGTACCACTGATGTACCATAATGTCTGTACCACTGATGTACCATAATGTCTGTACCACTGATGTACCATAATGTCTGTACCACTCATGTACTATAATGTCTGTACCACTGATGTACCATAATGTCTGTACCACTGAT
>OZ024749.1:52517764-52535264 GCA_964016885.1 Eledone cirrhosa | reverse complement strand
GGTGGTGGTATTGGTGGCTATGGTGTTGGTTGTGGTATTGGTGATGATGGTGGTGCTGTGTTCGTGGTAGAGGTGGTGGTGTTGGTGGAAGTAGTAGTGGTTGTTGTGGTGATGGTTGTGGTGTTTTTGGTGGTAGTGATGGTGTTGGTGGTGATGGTAGTGGGTGTGTTGCTGGTGTTTGTGGTAGTGGTGGTTGTGATGATGTTTGTGGTGATGGTGTTGGTGGTGATGGTAGTGGGTGTGTTGCTGGTGTTTGTGGTAGTGGTGGTTGTGATGATGTTTGTGGTGATGGTGTTGGTGGTGATGGTAGTGGGTGTGTTGCTGGTGTTTGTGGTAGTGGTGGTTGTGATGATGTTTGTGGTGATGGTGTTGGTGGTGATGGTAGTGGGTGTGTTGCTGGTGTTTGTGGTAGTGGTGGTTGTGATGATGTTTGTGGTGATGGTGTTGGTGGTGATGGTAGTGGGTGTGTTGCTGGTGTTTGTGGTAGTGGTGGTTGTGATGATGTTTGTGGTGATGGTGTTGGTGGTGATGGTAGTGGGTGTGTTGCTGGTGTTTGTGGTAGTGGTGGTTGTGATGATGTTTGTGGTGATGGTGTTGGTGGTGATGGTAGTGGGTGTGTTGCTGGTGTTTGTGGTAGTGGTGGTTGTGATGATGTTTGTGGTGATGGTGTTGGTGGTGATGGTAGTGGGTGTGTTGCTGGTGTTTGTGGTAGTGGTGGTTGTGATGATGTTTGTGGTGATGGTGTTGGTGGTGATGGTAGTGGGTGTGTTGCTGGTGTTTGTGGTAGTGGTGGTTGTGATGATGTTTGTGGTGATGGTGTTGGTGGTGATGGTAGTGGGTGTGTTGCTGGTGTTTGTGGTAGTGGTGGTTGTGATGATGTTTGTGGTGATGGTGTTGGTGGTGATGGTAGTGGGTGTGTTGCTGGTGTTTGTGGTAGTGGTGGTAGTGTTGATGCAGGAAAAGTGAGATGTTTGAAACAAATAAATGACTCCATGTTATTTTCAACCCAACTCTTGTTTATCTCATCTCAAGAGAAACAATCCTTATCCTAAACAATAAAATTATGATTAACTCCCTGAAAATATTTCTGGGAGTTGTTCTTGGGGGTGGGGGAGGAGGGAGAGGGCGGAGGGGGAGGGGGAGAGCAGGGTTAATTTTTATTATTTATTTATTTTATTACAGGTGAGGGACGTTATAACAACCACCACCACTACCACCACTACCACCATCATCATTCATTATCACAATACCTGTCACCATGGCCACCATCAGAGTTGTCACCACCATCACCATCATTCCCATCATCATCATCACCATAATTGTCACCATTCCCACCATCACCATAATTGTCACCATCCCCACCATCACCATAATTGTCACCATCCCCACCATCACCATAATTGTCACCATCCCCACCATCACCATAATTGTCACCATCCCCACCATCACCATAATTGTCACCATCCCCACCATCACCATCATCACCACCATCACCATCAGCATCTCCACCATCACCATCATCACCACATTGTTGTTGTTATAGTTGTGATCCATATCTATCAGTGCCATCACAATTCTAATAAATTTCTCAAACAAAACCTTTCATAATTATGTTAAATTCTTCAGACATTCTTTTGTTTTTTCAAATTCATTTCAAGACATAAAAGTTTTGGTCTATTTTATTAAGGTATTCTGTGTTGAAATCTGTAGCAAACCTATTGTATTATGTCTTTAAATCTGTAGCAAACCTATTGTATTATGTCTTTAAATCTGTAGCAAACCTATTGTATTATGTCTTTAAATCTGTAGCAAATCTATTGTATTATGTCTTTAAATCTGTAGCAAATCTATTGTATTATGTCTTTAAATCTGTAGCAAACCTATTGTATTATGTCTTTAAATCTGTCTGGTATTCTCAACAGCTACTGAGATACCTGTGACGTGTTCACCGGAACAAAAGAGAGAAAAAAATATTGTTTCTTTGACAACGAGGCTACCATATGTTTATTGTACATAAACATATAGTATATGCTTTCATATACATCTCTATTAGCTTAACACTATCTTGGTGCTACTGTTAATTATATATATATAATCATATTGATAGATAGTTTGTAGATAGATAGGCTGGCAGATAGACAGGTAGATTGATTTCCATTTCCATGCTTCTAATAAAAGACACTACCTATGATTCTCAAATAATTCTGAAAATAATCAAGAATTTGGAGGGATTTAGTAACATAACTAACTTTCTCGTTATTAAGATGGTGTTTGGAACAAAGGTTCTTACATCAAATTATGAAGGTTTTTAGATTATTACAAACACTTCAAACTAAGTAGTTTAATATCCAAGAAGCTGTGGTTTATTCAGGGGTTTAGTAACAAAAGGGGTTAAAGGGGAAAGAGGCTTGAGATCCTTACCATATATCAACAGCTGTCTGTTGGTTGGAGAAAGGACTGTGATGGATATAATGAAGTATATTTAATAGCTTTTATTTCTAAGATACACAGTATACACATACATACATACACTCACAAGTACTTCCTCTTCATTCACACACACATACACACTCAAGTACCTCTTCATTCATACACATACATACACACACTCAAGTGCTTCCTTTTCATTCACACATACATACACACTCACAAGTGCCTCCACATACACACATACATACACAGATGGGCCTCTTCATTCACATATACATACACAATACATATACACAAACACACAACAGCACCTCTTCATTCATCAGTTCTTTTACATCTTCACCCATCAACATCTTAACACTTCACATTCCATTTTACACACACACACCTCTTCATACTTCACCTACCACACACACACACCTCTTCATACTTATCACTCCATACACACAGACACACACACCTCTTCATACTTCACCTACCACCACAGACACACACACCTCTTCATACTTCACCTACCACACACACACAGCACACACCTCTTCATACTTCACCTACCACACACACAGCACACACCTCTTCAACTCTTCATACTTTATCCACTCCATACACAGACACACACACCTCTTCATACTTTATCCACTACATACACACAGCATCTTTTTATACATATACAAATCTTTAGGCCTACAAACCACTTAAGACACACACCAGTCACACATATATGTACACATACGTAGACACACATAAGCACGCATACATACAATCTTCGTTCAGACTTACATGCACACACATACATATACACAATCACATACTTACAACATACATTCACACACAACATATACAACACAACACACACAATCTTCAGTCTAATTCATATACAACACAATATTCATCTTCTTCAGATCACTGCTTCTCTCATCCATCAAAAGCAATTCATCATTCTTACTTCACTCACTCTTACCAGTACCTCTACCACTACCAACACCAGTACCACTACCAACACCACCAACACCAGTACCACTACCAACACCACCACCACCAACACCAGTACCACTCTAGCCATCACCACCACTATAGCCAACACCAACACCATCACCACCATTGTCACTGCCTCACTCTTCCCATCTCTCTAACCATCACCACCACTACCACCACCACTATCTACACAACCACCACACCACTAATACCACCACTACACCACCAATACCACAACCACCACACCACTAACACCACCACCACACCACCAACACCACAACCACTAATACCACCACCACCACCACACCACCAATACACCACCAATACCACAACCACCACACCACCAATACCACAACCATCACACCACTAATACCACAACCACCACACCACTAATACCACCACCACCACACCACTAACACCACAACCACCACACCACCAACAACACAACCACTAATACCACCACCACCACTACACCACCAATACCACCACCACCACACCACCAATACACCACCAATACCACAACCACCACACCACTAATACCACCACCACCACACCACTAACACCACAACCACCACACCTCTAACACCACAACCACCACACCACCACTACACCACCACCACAACCCCCACTATAATACAATAACTGTGTGTTTGTTCTCCATGCATCAATGAACTCCACTGTATTTATCTGCAGTGAACCATATGTGGCTTTTTTTTCATATTGAAGTATGTAGCGATGGATAAAAACAACAGAATATCACACATACATATATACACATATATATACATACATATATATATATATACATACATATATACACATATATATATATACATATATACATACATCTATATATATATATACATACATATATACACATATATACATACATATATACACACATATATATATACATACATATATACACACATATATATATACATACATATATACACACATATATATATACATACATATATACACATATATATATATACATACATATATACACATATATATATATACATACATATATACACATATATATATACATACATATATACACACATATATATATACATACATATATACACATATATATATATACATACATATATACACATATATATATATACATACATATATACACATATATATATATACATACATATATACACATACATATATACACATATATATACACATATATATACACATATATATACACATATATATACACATATATATACACATATATATACACATACATATATACACATATATATATACATACATATATACACATATATATATACATACATATATACACATATATATATATACATACATATATACACATATATATATACATACATATATACACACATATATATACATACATATATACACATATATATATATACATACATATATACACATATATATATATACATACATATATACACATATATATATACATACATATATACACATATATATACACATATATATACACATATATATACACATATATATACACATATATATACACATATATATATACATACATATATACACATATATATATACATACATATATACACATATATATATATATACACATATATATATACATACATATATACACATATATATACATACATATATACACATATACACGGGGTAGATCAACCACCAGTCACATCCTGATGCTGAGGAGGATATTAGAGGGAGCTAGAGCAAAGTGCCTTCCTGCGGTCATGGTTTTCATTGACTTTAGGAAGGCCTTTGATTCTGTGGACCGTCACTGCCTGATGAAGATCTTACAGGCTTATGGAATCCCCAAGAGGATAGTGGACCTGATATCACTGCTCTACACCAACACCAAAGCCCAAGTCATTACACCTGATGGGATGACAGAGTTCTTTGAGATACAGGCTGGAGTGCTCCAGAGAGATACATTGGCTCCCTACCTTTTTATCATCGCAGTGGACTATTGTATGCGCCATGCACTGGAGAAACACCAGGACTCTGGCTTTACTGTAGCACCGGCTCAGAGCAGGAGAGTTGGGGCGAAAAAGGTATCGGATGCTGAATTTGCCGACGACATAGTTTTGGTGACAAATACAGTGAAGGAGGCAGAGGATTTGATGCAGGAGGTGGAGACTGTGTCGATGAGTGTGGGGCTGAGAATGAATGAGACTAAAACAAAATATCTGGTAGAGAATGTTGAGAAGCCAGAGGGGATCACTAATGTAGGCGGGAAGCCACTGGAATTGGTTGAGGACTTCCTGTATTTGGGAGCAAAGATTGGGAATACGGAAGATGATGTGGTTGAGAGGAAGAGCAAGGCCTGGGCGGCGTGTCACAGCTTGAGATCGGTGTGGAAGTCAGACCTTCGTAGAGACCTGAAAATCCGCCTCTTCATTGCTGTAGTGGAGTCTGTGCTGCTGTATGGGTCTGAGACTTGGACACTGACCAAGAGACTCACTCAGATGGTGGATGGGTGCTACACGAGAATGCTGAGGATGGCTCTGAACATTAATCAGTATACACTGAGGATGAAAAACTCAGAGCTGTATGGGAGCATCCCAAAAGTCAGCTCAAAAGTGACACAGAGAAGACTGAGGTTGGCTGGACATGCTCACCGACATCCAGAGTTGACATTGCACTCAGTACTCCTTTGGGAGCCCCTACATGGACACACTAGAAGAGGAAGACCAAGGTTAACATATGTTGATGCCCTAAGGACAGACACTGGTCTGTTGGAGATGCAGGATATGGCAGCGATAATGAGGGACAGAGACCGCTGGAGAGAACTCGTCCATGGATCTCGGGAATTTTACCCGCCTTAGATAGATAGATAGATATACACATATATATACATATATATATATACATACATATATACATACATCTATATATATACATACATATATACATACATCTATATATATATATACATACATATATACATACATCTATATATATAAATACATATATATATACATACATCTATATATATACATACATATATACACATATATATATATACATACATATATACACATATATATACATACATATATACACATATATATACACATATATATACATACATATATATACATACATATATACACATATATACATACATATATACACATATATACATACATATATACACATATATATATATACATACATACACATATATATACATACATATATACACACATATATATACACATACACATATACATACATATATACACAGAGATACACACATACACACACACTCAGGTACACATACACATACCCACAGAGGCATGGACACACACAGACGGAGGCACACACGCACACACACACACAGACGGAGGCACACACACACAGACACATATGCAGAGACACACACACATATGTCAATGTAGTCAGACAAGAACACATACAGTCACACACACACACACACAGAGGCACACACACACACACACACACACACACACACACACACAGGTTAATGTAAGATATGCACACATAAACAACCGCCACCGCATATATATATATATATATATATATATATATATGCGTGTGTGTGTATGTATAAATATGTATGTTTTTATACATACACACACACGCATATATATATATATATGCGTGTGTGTGTATGTATAAATATGTATGTTTTTATACATACACACACACGCATATATATATATATATGCGTGTGTGTGTATGTATAAATATGTATGTTTTTATACATATATGTATATACATTTATATACAAATATGCACAGAAAAACAAGACTTATATCCCTTCAAGTTGATGCAGTAAATAATTGTGTATATAGTTTGATTATTGGTCAAAACTGTTTTAACTATTCCACCAATCTCCTACCCTTGTATTGGTACTTTATTTATCAAACCCCCTCCCTTCTCCAAGAGAATGAAAGTAAAAGTTGTCAGACTTTGAACAGCAAGCCGGAACAAATTAGGTATTTACTCTGAATCTAACAACTACTAATATACCAAATCTAACATTTTATGACCGACACCAGATCTAATACTAAACTGTGTTGGTACAAAGACTAATACACCAGTTTATGACCAACTCTAGATCTAATACTAAACTGTATTGGTACAATGACTACCAATACACTAAGTTATGACCGACACCAGATCTAATACTAAACTGTGTCGGTCATAACTTGGTGTGTTAGTAGTCATTGTACCGACACTAGATCTAGTACTAAACTGTGTCGGTCATAACTTGGTGTGTTAGTAGTCATTGTACCGACACTAGATCTAGTACTAAACTGTGTCGGTCATAACTTGGTGTGTTAGTAGTCATTGTACCGACACTAGATCTAGTACTAAACTGTGTCGGTCATAACTTGGTGTGTTAGTAGTCATTGTACCGACACTAGATCTAGTACTAAACTGTGTCGGTCATAACTTGGTGTGTTAGTAGTCATTGTACCGACACTAGATCTAGTACTAAACTGTGTCGGTCATAACTTGGTGTGTTAGTAGTCATTGTACCGACACTAGATCTAGTACTAAACTGTGTCGGTCATAACTTGGTGTGTTAGTAGTCATTATACCGACACTAGATCTAGTACTAAACTGTGTTGGTCATAACTTGGTGTGTTAGTAGTCATTGTACCGACACTAGATCTAGTACTAAACTGTGTCGGTCATAACTTGGTGTGTTAGTAGTCATTGTACCGACACTAGATCTAGTACTAAACTGTGTCGGTCATAACTTGGTGTGTTAGTAGTCATTGTACCGACACTAGATCTAGTACTAAACTGTGTCGGTCATAACTTGGTGTGTTAGTAGTCATTGTACCGACACTAGATCTAGTACTAAACTGTGTCGGTCATAACTTGGTGTGTTAGTAGTCATTGTACCGACACTAGATCTAGTACTAAACTGTGTCGGTCATAACTTGGTGTGTTAGTAGTCATTGTACCAACACTAGATCTAGTACTAAACTGTGTCGGTCATAACTTGGTGTGTTAGTAGTCATTGTACCAACACTAGATCTAGTACTAAACTGTGTCGGTCATAACTTGGTGTGTTAGTAGTCATTGTACCGACACTAGATCTAGTACTAAACTGTGTTGGTCATAACTTGGTGTGTTAGTAGTCATTGTACCGACACTAGATCTAGTACTAAACTGTGTCGGTCATAACTTGGTGTGTTAGTAGTCATTGTACCGACACTAGATCTAGTACTAAACTGTGTTGGTAGAATGACTATCGGTAGCCTAATTAACATTTTCACAAAGGATTTCCTCTGCCTGGGAGTTAACATTTAGTCTCTGGTCACTGGTTATCAGCGAAAGAGTTAAATGGCAATTTATTCATTTATCAGACAATTAGGACGGCTGGCAGACATATTGGTTTTTGATAGCACATACACATTCACACATGTATTGATATACATCCATACACACACATGTATTAATATACATCCATACACACACATGTATTAATATACATCTATACACACACGTGTATTGATATACATCCATACACACACATGTATTGATATACATCCATACACACACATGTATTGATATACATCCATACACACATGTATTGATATACATCCATACACACACATGTATTGATATACATCCATACACACACATGTATTGATATACATCCATACATATACATGTATTAATATACATCCATACACACACATGTATTAATATACATCCATACACACACATGTATTGATATACATCCATACACACACATGTATTGATATACATCCATACACACACATGTATTGATATACATCCATACACACACATGTATTGATATACATCCATACACACACATGTATTAATATACATCCATACACACACATGTATTGATATACATCCATACACACACATGTATTGATATACATCCATACACACACATGTATTGATATACATCCATACATACACATGTATTGATATACATCCATACACACACATGTATTGATATACATCCATACACACACATATATTGATATACATCCATACACACACATGTATTAATATACATGCATACACACACATGTATTAATATACATCTATACATATACACACATTAATATACATCCATATGCATAAATACACACATGTATTATTAATATACATCCATATGCATAAATACACACGTATTATTAATATACATCCATATGCATACATACACACATTAATATACATCCATATGCATAAATACACACATGTATTATTAATATACATCCATACACACACGCACACATTAATATACATCTATACATACACACACATATTAACATACATCCATACACACACATACACACAATAATATACATACACACACACATTAATATAGAACCATACATATACATACACACATTAATATACATCCATACGCACACATGTATTAATATACATCCATACACATACATACGTGAATATACATCCATACATATACACATTAATATACATCCATACACACACACAGACATGTATTAATATACATCCATATACACACATGCATTTGCACACACAGCCACCATAGATACCACCATCTTCACCTACACAGTCACCACTGCCCTCACCATTGCCACTAAAGCCCCCATAACTGGCTGCTCATACTTATGTTAAGGTATTGTTCTCAAAATATATAACATGAAATTTCATAGATATGATATTATGTGAGATAAAGTGTTTACCATGAAAATACAATAGTATATATAGAGTAATGTAAATGTTACAGGGTTTAATCAAGTATTTAACTAGTCTGAATTAAGGTTAGATATGTATTTAACTGGTATGAATTAGGGTTAGATATGTATTTAACTAATCTAAATTAGGGCTAAATATGTATTTAACTGGTATGGTTTAAGGTTAGGTACATATTTAACGGTTTCAATAGCAACTGTGTGAAACCAGTTCTGGTTCTACAATACAAAACTACCCACTTTAAAGTCTTTAAATTCATCTAGAAACCTTCCAATATAATTGTTCATGATTATTATTGGCATAATTACAGCAGCAGAACTCTTAGAATTGAGAGTAAACAACAGAACTCAGGATAAAAACAAAACAAAACCAAAAGGAGAGGTTATATGTGAATATGTAGGGAGAAGTGAATTATAACATGAGCTGGTAATTATGACTTTAATTAGCCTTTAGATAGCAGCAGCAATAGGATATTGTGTTAATGGTTATAATTAATAGCTGTATACAACAGATATATTTTAGAGAGATATAACCCAGTTGTTCATTAAACATGATTTAGGAACAGACATAGAAGTTAAATGATAGAGAAATCTTGTGTGACTGGACTGTGATACACCAATAACTAGTGACTGGACTGAGTGACTGGACTGTGTTACTGTAACTGGTGCTAAATATTGTGTGACTGGACTGTGTTACAATAATTGTTCTACTATTGGCACAAGGCCAGCAATAATTCCAGTGTATTACTGGTACTTTATTTTATCGGCCCCCGTCAGGATGAAAGGCAAAGTTAACCTCGGTGGGATTTGAACTCAGATTGGAAAGGGCCGTAACTCCATGTGTCAAAGCATGGAGTCCGATCCTCTACCGATACTGCAAAATCCTAATAGTAACTGGACTGTGTCACAATAATAACTAGTGACTGGACTGTGTCACAATAATAACTAGTGACTGGATTGTGTCACAATAATAACTAGTGACTGGACTGTGTCACAATAATAACTAGTGACTGGATTGTGTCACAATAATAACTAGTGACTGGACTGTGTTACTGTAACTAGTGACTGGACTGTGTCACAATAATAAGTAGTGACTGGACTCTGTTACTGTAACTAGTGACTGGACTGTGTTACAATAATAACTAGTGACTGGACTCTGTTGCTGTAACTAGTGACTGGACTGTGTCACTGTAACTAGTGACTGGACTGTGTCACAATAATAACTAGTGACTGGACTGTGTCACAATAATAACTAGTGACTGGAGTGTGTTACTGTTACTAGTGTTAAATCTTGTGTGACTGGATTGTGATACTGTGACTGGCACACTCCTTCCCCCCCCCTCTCCCTCACAACAGCACACACTCCTTCCCCTCCCCCTCTCCCTCACAACAGCACACACTCCTTCCCCTCCCCCCCTCTCCCTCACAACAGAACACACTCCTTCCCCTCCCCCCTCTCCCTCACAACAGCACACACTCCTTCCCCTCCCCCCTCTCCCTCACAACAGCACACACTCCTTCCCCTCCCCCCTCTCCCTCACAACAGCACACACTCCTTCCCCTCCCCCCTCTCCCTCACAACAGCACACACTCCTTCCCCTCCCCCCTCTCCCTCACAACAACACACACTCCTTCCCCTCCCCCTCTCCCTCACAACAGCACACACTCCTTCCCCTCCCCCCTCTCCCTCACAACAGCACACACTCCTTCCCCTCCCCCCTCTCCCTCACAACAGCACACACTCCTTCCCCCCCCTCACAACAGCACACACTCCTCCCGCTCTCTCTCTCCCTCACAACAGCACACACTCCTCCCGCTCTCTCTCTTCCTCACAACAACACACACTCCTCCCGCTCTCTCTCTCCCTCACAACAGCACATACTCCTCCCGCTCTCTCTCTCCCTCACAACAGCACACACTCCTCCCGCTCTCTCTCTCCCTCACAACAGCACACTCCTCCCGCTCTCTCCCTCACAACAGCACACACTCCTCCCCCTCTCTCCCTCCCAACAGCACACACTCCCCCCCCTCTCTCCCTCACAACAGCACACACTCCTCCCCCTCTCCCTCACAACAATGTCTTTAAAACCAGATATGTCTCCATGTCTCCATGTTGATGTTTTCAAAGCCATCAGACTCCAGACATTGTTGCTTGCTTTTACTTTCTATCTTGGGACACTACCACCACCACCACCACTGCTACCACTACCACCACCACCACCACTGCTACCACCACCACCACCACTGCTACTACTACCACCACCACCACCACTGCTACTACTACCACCACCACCACCACTGCTACTACTACCACCACTACCACCACTGCTACACCACCACCACCACCACTACAACTGACACCACCACCACCACCACCACCACCACTGCTACACCACCACCACCACTGCTACACCACCACCACCACAACTGACTCTACCACCACCACCACCACCGTTATAAACTCCACATCCCATAGCACTGATTTTTAGATTCAATCAACTGAACAATTATATTTATTCTCAGTTCCTCCCCACCTCACTCTGTATATATATATATATATATATATATATATATATATATGTATGTATATGTGTATGTATATGTGTATGTGTGTGTGTGTACATGTAGAATATTTAGCTCTCTCTCTCTCTCTCTCTCTCTCTCTCTCTCTCTATATATATATATATATATATATGTGTATATTTCTCTCTATAGGTAGCATAGGTATGACTGTGTGGTTAAGGTGGTAGTATAGGTGTAGGTATGACTGTGTGGTTAAGGTGGTAGTATAGGTGTAGGTATGGCTGTGTGGTTAAGGTGGTAGTATAGGTGTAGGTATGACTGTGTGGTTAAGGTGGTAGTATAGGTGTAGGTATGGCTGTGTGGTTATGGTGGTAGTATAGGTGTAGGTATGGCTGTGTGGTTAAGGTGGTAGTATAGGTGTAGGTATGGCTGTGTGGTTATGGTGGTAGTATAGGTGTTGGTATGGCTGTGTGGTTGAGGTGGTAGTGTAGGTGTAGGTATGACTGTGTGGTTAAGGTGGTAGTATAGGTGTTGGTAAGGCTGTGTGGTTGAGGTGGTAGTGTAGGTGTAGGTATGGCTGTGTGGTTAAGGTGGTAGTATAGGTGTAGGTATGACTGTGTGGTTAAGGTGGTAGTATAGGTGTAGGTATGACTGTGTGGTTAAGGTGGTAGTATAGGTGTAGGTATGGCTGTGTGGTTATGGTGGTAGTATAGGTGTTGGTATGGCTGTGTAGTTGAGGTGGTAGTATAGGTGTAGGTATGACTGTGTGGTTAAGGTGGTAGTATAGGTGTAGGTATGGCTGTGTGGTTAAGGTGGTAGTATAGGTGTAGGTATGGCTGTGTGGTTAAGGTGGTAGTATAGGTGTAGGTATGGCTGTGTGGTTAAGGTGGTAGTATAGGTGTTGGTATGGCTGTGTAGTTAAGGTGGTAGTGTGGGTGTAGGTATGGCTGTGTGGTTAACGTGGTAGTGTGGGTGTAGGTATGGCTGTGTGGTTAAGGTGGTAGTATAGGTGTAGGTATGGTTGTGTGGTTAAGGTGGTAGTATAGGTGTAGGTATGGCTGTGTGGTTAAGGTGGTAGTATAGGTGTAGATATGGCTGTGTGGTTAAGGTGGTAGTATTGGTGTAGATATGGCTGTGTGGTTAAGGTGGTAGTATTGGTGTAGATATGGCTGTGTGGTTAAGGTGGTAGTGTAGGTGTAGGTATGGCTGTGTGGTTAAGGTGGTAGTATTGGTGTAGATATGGCTGTGTGGTTAAGGTGGTAGTATAGGTGTTGGTATGGCTGTGGTATAGGTGCAGGTATGGCTGTGTGGTTAAGGTGGTAGTATTGGTGTAGATATGGCTGTGTGGTTAAGGTGGTAGTATTGGTGTAGGTATAGCTGTGGTATGGCTGTGTGGTTAAGGTGGTAGTATAGGTGTAGGTATGGCTGTGGTATAGGTGCAGGTATGGCTGTGTGGTTAAGGTGGTAGTATTGGTGTAGATATGGCTGTGTGGTTAAGGTGGTAGTGTAGGTGCAGGTATGGCTGTGTGGTTAAGGTATTAAGCTTTGCAACCACATGGTGTCAGGTTTTGCCCCACTGTGTGACACCCTTGTCAACTGTCCTCTACTGTAGCCCTGAGTTGATCAATCCCTTGTAAATGGAATTTGGTAGACAGACATTACTGAAGCCCGTCATGTGTGTATGTATGTATGTATGTATGTATGTATGTATGTGTTCCTATGTATATATCATGGAACTTAATGGTTAGAACCCCCTTTCCCCCAGGCAAATAAATAAATAAAGATATTGATAAAATCATCACCAGAGTTGAAAAATAAGTATTTGAGGTCGATATGAACGATTAAACATCTTTACAGCATTGCCCCAGCATGGCCATAGACTAATAAATGGAAACAATAAAAAAAAAAATTAAATTAAAACAAAACCAAAACAAGGAGAAAGAAAGCATCTCCAGAGAGAGAGAGAGAAAGAGAGAGAGAGAGAGAGAGAGAGAGAGAGAGAGAGAGAGAGAGAGAGATGGTAAAACAAAAAAAAACAAAAAAAAACAAAAAAACATTAATGTAATAACAAAACTAATTTAATATTAAAAAGGCACCCAAGAAGAAAATGAGATTAGCCAGAAAGATTTTGCACTCTAACCAAGCAAGCTTATGTTGTTATTCTTGTGAAATTTCTTGGAGCCAAACTCAAAGGAAATGGCACTAATTTAATTGCAACAAGCTCTAATGAGCATTGTTTTCTCCCCCCTAAAATAGGTCAAAGAACTCCCCCTGTCCCATTCCTGCCTCAGTTGCTCACAATCTCACTGGAATACTAAAGAAATACAGGTATTCTAGAATAAACTTCTACCTTATATATGTCAGAGTTCATGTCAAAAATGGGTTGAATTGGCTCCAACCAGGTCATTCACAGCTTCACAAACACAAGACATCCATATATGGTAATTACAGATGTCCACTGCAGACTTTGTCAAGGTTCCAACAGCAGTGATCATATATGGTAAAGACACCTCCTATAAGATGCAGCCATGTAGGAGGTCAGCTACACTTGCATGTGTGTGAGCTATAATGACAACATGATTTGCACCCCTATCATTAAAATACCAGAGAAACCTCCTATGAAGTTTCTGTCAACTAAATCTATACACAGGACATTGGTCAACCCACAACTATAGTAGTAGATTGTACCAACTATATCTATAGACAGGACATTGGTCAACCCACAACTATAGTAGTAGATTGTACCAACTATATCTATAGACAGGACATTGGTCAACCCACAACTATAGTAGTAGATTGTACCAACTATATCTATAGACAGGACATTGGTCAACCCACAACTATAGTAGTAGATTGTACCAACTATATCTATAGACAGGACATTGGTCAACTCACAACTATAGTAGTAGATTGTACCAACTATATCTATAGACAGGACATTGGTCAACCCACAACTATAGTAGTAGATTGTACCAACTATATCTATAGACAGGACATTGGTCAACCCACAACTATAGTAGTAGATTGTACCAACTATATCTATAGACAGGACATTGGTCAACCCACAACTATAGTAGTAGATTGTACCAACTATATCTATACAGAGGACATTGGTCAACCCACAACTATAGTAGTAGATTGTACCAACTATATCTATAGACAGGACATTGGTCAACCCACAACTATATCTATACAGAGGACATTGGTCAACCCACAACTATAGTAGAAGAAACTTGCCCAATGTCATTCAATGTGACTGAAACTAAAAACAGATAGTTGCAAATTGCAAAGTAAACATCTTAATCACATGACTGAAACTATAGCATATATATTTTATTATCAGAACCATTCCACCATTTTGTCAGAACCATTCCACCATTTTGTTAGAGCGATTCCACCATTTTGTTAGAGCGATTCCACCATTTTGTTATGAGAACCATTCCACCATATTGTCATCAGAATGCCATTCCACCATTTTATCATGAGAATGCCATTACATTATTTTGTCAGCAGAATGCCATTCCATTATTTTACAGCCAAACTAAATAAGACAATATACGTGAAAGCCTCACCAATTCCATTATGACAGACATTCAATGTAGAACTGTAGGTTCTATTAACATAATCGTATGCTGTAAGGTAATATCTCACAAAACCATCACATCAAGTATTGCCATACATTAATGATATCTATCATATATATATGTCATGTACATACATGTGTGTATATATATATATATATTATGTATGTGTATATATATGTAGAGAGAGAAAGACACACACACACATATGCATGTATGTGAGTGTGTGTGTGTGTGTATATATATATATATGCATGCATCTATGCATGTATGTATGTATATATGTATGGATTTATGTATGAATATATATATATATATATATATATATATACACATAATGCTGTATAAAACAGAAAAGGGATTTTTTTCTTCTGGAAATGCTTGTCTACTTGACATCTCATTTTATTTGGAATGTAGATTATTCATAAAACAACAACAACAGGAACAGTGATAACAACAACAACAACAACAACAGTGATAACAACAACAACAACAATAGGAACAATGAAGCAGGGTGAAGCCAGACATATATCTCGGAGGCCCTCAAGACACGCGATGCAGGTGTATATATATTTGCATGTATACATGGTACCGCACTGCACCACACCACAAGGTGTCCATAACACTTATGTTGCCACCTCCACCACCACACCCCCTTCACACCACCACCACCACCACCTCCAGCACAATTGCAGCTACCAACCAATCACCACCACAACATCAGCCCCCTAACCACCACCACCGCCACCACCACCACATCACCACTAGCAACTACCATTGCTGCCACGACATCACCCCCGACGATACCATCATCCACCACCACCACCACCACATCACCACTACCAGCCGCCATTGCTGCCATGACATCACCCCCACCTCCATGATACCATCATCCCCACCACCACAGTCTCCACCACCATGACATCATCCCCACCCCCACGATACCATCATCCCCACCCCCACGATACCATCATCCCCACCCCCACGATACCATCATCCCCACCACCAATTTACAATTGACCAATGAGAAACAAGTCTTTCAGCCAACTCTGCTCACATGTTAAGTTCTTTGACAATAACTACAAATGTAAGAACAGAAATTTGAAAGAATGGCATTTCTCCAAAAATATTTCCGCTGCTGAATAATTAATTTGTCAATTTGGTAATGTGCCACACGTGACATATATCTGGAGTTTATTTCACTTCACCTGCTTCAGAATATGGAGAGAAGAGCAGAGATATGATAAATGATAGTACCAG
>OZ024749.1:52497764-52512764 GCA_964016885.1 Eledone cirrhosa | reverse complement strand
ATATATATATATATACACACATATATATACGCACAAACATATATATCTACACATATATACATACATATACACACACATATATACATACATATACACACACATATATACATACACACACGCATATATACATACACACACGCATATATACATACATATATATATATATATATATACACACACACACATATATATATATATACACACACACACACACACATATATATATAATCACACAGGAATGCATTCATGTATACAAATAATAATTGTGTGTGCGTACATGCATTTGTACGGGTGCTTTCATATATGTATATATATATGAGTGTATATATATATATATATATATATATATATATATATATATATACGATATATTAACAAATGGAAACTATATTTATAAAACCATATTTATTTCATTATACATATTTCAAGGACACCAAGTTTAATTATGGTGTGCTTTCATCAGATAAAATATAATATAGAGCAGGTTTATAAATAAATATTGACATACCCTTAAAGAATGCGACCAATTCTGTTGGAAGCTCCCGGAGAGTCTGTACGTCTGTATAAATTTGCACTATATATATATATATATATATATATATATATATATATAGTGCAAATTTATACGGGAACCTATCCATTGTGGGATATTCAGATTCCATCATATAGCAAAGTAATGAAAATGGGGAGAAAAAGACTATATCTTCTCTATCTTTCCATATATCCCCACCACCACCACCCACACCCCTACTGCCACTGTCCACACCACCTACCACTGTCACTACCATAACCATCCACACCACCACCATCGACCCACTACCCACACCACCACCGATCCACTACCCACACCACCACCATCGATCCACCACCCACACCACCACCATCGATCCACTACCCACACCACCACCACCACCTACCACCACTACCCACACCACCACCACCACCACTACCCACACCACCACCACCACCTACCACCACCACCTACCACCACTACCCACACCACCACCACCCTCAGCTGTAACAAAGTCAATCATTATTGTATATTATCAACACAACACAATAACTAAGAAAAACTCGCAGGTTCCAGTTTGGCAAATGTCTGGCTGAGCAAGACATCTTCTCCCTTTCTTCTATTTAACAAGAGGCAGTAATGTCAGAACTCTTCCACCAGACACTGACAGCTCACAAAAGGGCTTTAATTAACTCTTTTGATATCAAACCGCCTCAAACAGCCCTTCCTTCTATCTTATGTGTTTATATATATATATATTATATCTAAAAAAACCTTCCCTCATATTTACATGTGTGTGTATGTGGGTATGAATGTGGGTGTATGTATGTGTGTGTGTGTATGATGTATGTGTATGTATGTGTGAATGTACGTCTGTATGTGTGTGTGTGTATGAATGAATGTGTATATATGAATGAATGTGGGTGTATATGTATGTGTGTCTATGTAAGTGTGTGTATGTAAGTGTGTGAATGTACGTCTGTATGTGTGTGTGTATGAATGAATGTGTGTGTGTGTATGAATGTTTGTGTGTATATATGAATGAATGTGGGTGTATATGTATGTGTGTGTGAATGTGTGTGTATGTATGTATGTGTGTGAATGTACGTCTGTATGTGTGTATGTATGTATGTGTGTGTGTATGAATGTGAGTATGTGTATACCCCTATGACTCTGAACATAGAAATGTCCAATAAAGCCTCAGAAGGACCATCCGGATATAAAGAAACAGAGAAAATGACATCTGAACCAGTATCCTCCACCTCTAACCCACCCTTCACTTCTGGGTCCCGGCCCACAGGATGGGGGGATATATTACCTTGGGGGACAGTGAAGGAGGGGGGGGGGTCATGCTGGAACAGTCACTCCACCTCATCTGTAAATATATCCTCTCCTCACACCACCGAGGTTAACTTTACTTTTCATCCTTACGGGGTCGATAAAAATAAAGTACCAGTAATACACTGGGATAATTGCTGGCCTTGTGCCAAAAATAGAAATAATAATAATTATTATTATTTGTAGGGGGGTGGATTATATGCAATAATTGTTTCTACTTTTGGCACAAGGCCAGCAATTATCCCAGTACATTACTGGTACTTTATTTTATCGACCCCGTAAGGATGAAAGGCAAAGTTAACCTCGACGGGATTTGAACTCAGACCGTAAAGGGACGTAACTCTATGTTACAAAGCATGGCGTCCGACCCTCTACAGATTCTGCCAATTATATACAATAATGTTGATGATGATGATGATGGTCCTTGTTTCTGTTGTTGTTGTTGTAGTTGTTTTGTTGCTATTGTTGTAGTTGTAGTTATTATTGTACTTGTAGTAGTGTCTGACTATGATGATGATGCCATTTCTATGGTCCTTATTGTTGTAGTTGTAGTTTGTTGTTGTAGTTGTTTGTTGTTGTAGTTGTTGTAGTTGTAGTTTGTTGTTGTTGTTGTTGTAGTTTGTTGTTGTTGTTGTTGTTGTTTCAGTGTCTGACTAAAATCAGCCAAGTTCATTTTCAGACAGAACATATGGGATTATATTTATTTAGTTTACAGTTGAGATAGTCTAAAATATGGGGGGGGGGGGGGGAGAGGGGGAGTGTGTGTATGTGGTGTATGTATATGTCTATGTATGAGTATGTATGTGGTATGGTGTGTGTATATCTGTGTAGTATGTGTATGCGACTATCTTTCCTTTTAGTGGTAAGTGAAGTCAGCATGCAATAAGTGTTTCCGCTGGAGAGAGAGAGAGAGAGTGGGAGAGAGAAAGGTGGAGGAGGAGTAGGGGGAGAATATGAAGAAGAAGAATAAGAGGAGGGAATGATGAAATAAAATCAGAAAACATCAGGGAAAACACCATGTATTGTTAATTTGTGGGTTGGCAGTATCGGTAGAGGGTCGGACGCCATGCTTTGACGCATAGAGTTACGTCCCTTTACGTTCTGAGTTCAAATCCCGCCGAGGTTAACTTTGCCTTTCATCATTACAGGGTCGATAAAATAAAATACCAGTAATGCACTGGAGTAATTGCTGGCCTTGTGCCAAAAGTAGAATCAATTATTAATTTAGATAAATACACACACACACACACAGAAACCTTCTTTGCTAATTGGAAAATGTGTGGTCAAAATATACCTCAGGGATAGTGGTTCAATACTGAATGTAAAGGGACTGGTCATTGTAAAGGAAGTGACCACTAGATTGATATTACCACTGTGATAATATCACAGTGACCATTAGATTGATATTACCACTGTGATAATATCACAGTGACCATTAGATGGATATTACCACTGTGATATTATCACAGTGACCATTAGATGGATATTACCACTGTGATAATATCACAGTGACCATTAGATGGATATTACCACTGTGATAATATCACAGTGACCATTAGATGGATATTACCACTGTGATAATATCACAGTGACCATTAGATGGATATTACCACTGTGATATTACCACTGTGACCATTAGATGGATATTACCACTGTGATAATATCACAGTGACCATTAGATGGATATTACCACTGTGATATTACCACTGTGACCATTAGATTGATATTACCACTGTGATAATATCACAGTGACCATTAGATGGATATTACCACTGTGATATTACCACTGTGACCATTAGATTGATATTACCACTGTGATAATATCACAGTGACCATTAGATGGATATTACCACTGTGATAATATCACAGTGACCATTAGATGGATATTACCACTGTGATAATATCACAGTGACCATTAGATGGATATTACCACTGTGATAATATCACAGTGACCATTAGATGGATATTACCACTGTGATAATATCACAGTGACCATTAGATGGATATTACCACTGTGATAATATCACAGTGACCATTAGATGGATATTACCACTGTGATAATATCACAGTGACCATTAGATGGATATTACCACTGTGATAATATCACAGTGACCATTAGATGGATATTACCACTGTGATAATATCACAGTGACCATTAGATTGATATTACCACTGTGATAATATCACAGTGACCATTAGATGGATATTACCACTGTGATAATATCACAGTGACCATTAGATGGATATTACCACTGTGATAATATCACAGTGACCATTAGATGGATATTACCACTGTGATAATATCACAATACCAGCATGAGATGTATGAATACACCACCAATAACCCCACCACCACCAATACCACTACCAATAACGCCTCACCCCCACCACTAATAACCCTACCACCACCAATAATCCCCCCCCACCACCACCACGAACACCAATACCACCACCAATACACCACCACCAATACCACACCATCACCCTCAATAACCTCCCTCACCACCACCAATAACCCCCCTCACCACCACCAATAACCCCCCCCCCCCCCCCCCCCCATCACCACCACCAATGACCCCACCACTACCATCACCATCACCACATAAGTAATGCTACTACCAGAAACTGGTCCAAAATAAAGTGTTCCATCACAAATTTAGATGAAGAGTATAGCTTTAATTTCCCAGAGGGTTCTCGGAACTGCCAGTTGTTTTATTACAGTGAGAAATAATGGAACTTTCTTCATTTCTTCATATAAACAACAGTTGGCATATAAGAGAACATTCTAGCCTGGAAATATAAAAGACAATAAGAGTTACCATTTATTTCATTAGTACAAGGCAACTGCTAAGTAATATGTCATGGTGTGTGTGTACATATATATATATATATACATACGATATTAACAAATGGAAACTATATTTATAAAACCATATCTATTTTATTATACATATTTCAAGGATACCATGTTAAATTATGGTATGCTTTCATCAGACAAAATACAATATATACCAGTTTTATAAATAAATATTGACATACCCTTACAAAATGCAACCGTTACTTTTGGGAGACATCGGGATAGATTGCTTGTTGTATCCCAACAATTTAAATAGAACTTTTGCATATATATACATATATATATATAATATTAATTCAAAATATTAACAAAATAGATATTCCTGTGATCAAGTATATTTTATTATACACATTTCAGAGGTACTGAGTTAACTTCAACAGTACGTCCTCATCAGATAAAATAAGATGATGCATGACATGCCCTGACATAGTAGATGGTTAAGATTCAGTCATGGTAGTCATGAATCTTAACCATCTACTATGTTAGGGCATGTCATGCATCACCTTATTTTATCTGATGAGGACGTACTGTTGAAGTTAACTCAGTACCTCTGAAATGTGTATAATAAAATATACTTGATCACACGAATATCTATTTTGTTAATATTTTGAATTAATATATATATATATATATATATATATATATATATATATATATCATCATCATCATCGTTTAACGTCCATCTTCCACGCTAGCATGGGTTAGAAGGTTTTGTTCTATTTGATGCGGGAATGGTCGGGAGACCATGTCTCGCTCGCACAGAAGCGTTACTGGCAGGTTTTTTTTTTTACAGCTGGATGCCCTTCCTAACAGCCACCACATTTATAGTGTGGACTGGGAACCTTTTCACCATGTCACTATATTTATCTCTATCTCTATCTCACTCTCTCTCCTCTCTCTATATCATTCTATATTTATCTCTATCTCTCTATCACTCTATATTTATCTCTATCTCTATATCACTCTATATTTATCTCTATCTCTCTCTATATTTATCTCTATCACTCTCTCTCTCTCTATATATATATATATATATATATATATATCACTCTATATTTATCTCTATCTCTATATCACTCTCTCTCCTCTCTCTCTCTCTATCATTCTATATTTATCTCTATCTCTCTATCACTCTATATTTATCTCTATCTCTCTCTATATTTATCTCTATCTCTCTATCACTCTCTCTATATATATATATATCACTCTATATTTATCTCTATCTCTATATCACTCTCTCTCCTCCCTCTATATCACTATAACTCTCTCTGAAAGAAATCAACTATATTCAGCCCCGGAGAGGAATAAGCTTCACCGGGTTTAAAAAGCCCAAAATAACCCGTGTCCCTTCAACTACATCAGAAGTCAAGAACCTTTTATTTTCTCTATCACGAGATATTTGCAGCTAAATAAAGTTTGCATGTAAGTTGGAATGCATGTATGTTGCATACACATGCACACATGTGGTGCACAATTGTGATAGAGTTCTTGTTTATTCTAAGGCAACTGGCAAAAATCCCATTCTTTAGACTCTATCATGAGAAACTTGGTGTTTAAGTAACATCTGTATGTGTGTGTGTGTATGAGTGTGTGTGAGTATGTGAGTGCGTGTGTGTGCATACATTGCATGCAGGATTGCACATTGTACGCTATAAACATACACACATACATACACACAGACACATTCATTGTAAACACACCTTCACACAGTGTGTGTAATTGTAAAGTGGTTTAAGTTAACTCCCCTATAATGTATGCGATATGATGGAACGAGAAAGGAGGTAAAAAAAGTCTGTTTTAGTTCAATAAGTTTCCAAACTAAGTCAATGAACGAAACATTAAAACGAAGAACTGGAGAGAAAAAAATATTCTACAGAATCCATGAATATATTTATTTATTTTTATATTCCCAAATTCACCCTACACCCACCCTCTACACCACCCTACACTCACCCTCTACACCACCACCACCCTACACCCACCCTCTACACCACCCTACACTCACCCTCTACACCACCACCCACCCTACACCCCACCCCTGTATATTCTAGTCATAGGAAAAACAGAATCCATGAATATATATTTGTTTATTTATTATGATATTCCCCCCACCCCTACACCACCACCACCACCCCTCCTACACCACCACCCCACCTACACCACCACCACCACCTCTGTATTATGTGTTCCTATATTTTGCTATCTAAAGTTAGGTTCTATGATGTAATGTCCATGTCTTACCTTAGCAGGGTCTGTTTTCATTCGGAAAAAAAAAGAAAGAAAAAGATTTCCTGTCCTATTATAACAACAATTTATTCACAGCTTTTCATCGCAATCTCCAATCAGTTCACTGACTTCAATGATTCCTGGAACCAAAACAGCAGTTTTTTTTTTTCTTTTACCAATCCATTTTTCCACGTTTTTCCTTGTTTAGTGAAGGACCACTTCCCCATCACCACCTTCACCACCACCACTTCCCCATCACCACCTTCACCACCACCACTTCCCCATCACCACCTTCACCACCACCACCACCAGCACCATTAGAATTGTAAAAAATATGGAAGGCTGTATGTATTCTCACAAGTGTTTGTTACTATGAAAACAAAAGTGCTATGTAACCAATACTGCCATGAATAAACGAAATATAGCTCCTCAACCTGCTAAACATAGTAGCGGAATCTCCCTCATTTTATTGTTTTCAGCAAGGTAAGGAAGGATACATTAGATAATGTATGTGAAGCGATTGAGAATACAAGACTCCACCCCACCCCTGGACAGGACGCCAGTCCATCGCAGGGTTAAACCTCCAGCTATTGCTGCTGGTACTTATTTTTAGTTGAGTATACTGGAGCAACATGAAATGAAGTGCTTTGCTCAAGAACACAACACACAACCCAGTCCAGGAATTGAACCCACGACAGGGTGTTCATAAGTCCAACACCTTAACCACTAGGCCACACAGACATCAGTTGAGTTTCACTTCAGTTATATCACTAGTCAGGTAACTAATCCATTCCTCAGTTGCTTTAGTAACCAGATGGTTATTTAATTGTCGAAGATCCTTCGTCACACATCCTGTCACCTTCTCAATGACTTATGTTTGACCCTCTGTGTCTATTCTAGTCACTCCATCTTCAGTTATAAAATATAATCCACAAACATAACTGTTAAAGTTTGGTGAATATAAATACGGATATTACATCTATTTTAACTACAAGTACACGACGGGTTGTGTACTAGTAGAGATAATAATGTGAATTTAAAGAGAACAACTAACTGTGAAGAGATTATTTTACAGATAGCAAGAGGACACTTTAAGAAACAAGACTGAAGAGTTGATTCCGAAAGATATTGTATTATCACGGCTTGTTGACTGATATTGTAGTGTGACTTACAAGTGAATTTGGCATATACACATGCATACATACATATATGCATATACATGTGGCTTTGGTACACACATACACACACAAGTGGCTTTGGCGCACATACAAATACATATACATAGAAGTGATTTTGGCAGACATACACATGCATGCATATATCTACATCCACGGATGTATACACCAGGCGAGGGATAGCGTTTACAGTACACATACATACACTGTATAGAGTATTCGATACTTCCCCTAGTCTGCCATGGCTTACTAGCTCTTTACGGACGTTTAAATTGAATAAATCAATAAATACTATACACATACATCGATAATGTGTGTTCATATATATACATACATTGTTAACGTGTTCGTGTATACACATACATTGTTGTTGCGTTCGTGTATACACATATATTGATATGTCCATATATACATTAACGTGTTCATGTATACACATAAATTAATGTGTTCATATAACGTGTACATACATATACATTGCTACACATACAAACATGTACATACATACATATACATTGATAACCCATGTTCATATATACACATACATACATATACATTGATAACCCATGTTCATATATACACATACAAACGTGTACATACATACATACATACATATACCAATGTATACAAAAAAGTACTGAGTACATTTTAGATATGGTACTAACAAACAATAAACGAAAAACTTATATTTATTGTGTTTAATAAATAGTTCGATTGATTGATTTTCACACCACCACCATCACCATCATCACCACCAATACAGGGATCAATAGATATCAATTAACCCTTTCATTAACATATTTATAACGAAATACTCGGCCAGTTTAATTAATTAATTTTGTAAATAATCAACAGCTTGCAGGGATTTACTAAAACAATTAAACATATTTAATAAGCTGGACTTTAGCAGATAATTTAAGAAGAAATTTCTTCCATAACATTATTTAAATATGGATAATTTAAAAGGAAGAGTCATAGAATCGGGTTAAAGTACAGTGGAAGCCGCTTATTATAATCACAAATACTGTTATCAAAATCAATGGATTCCAAACACTGTCAGGATATTGCTATATAATCTGCTTAATGTTATCGGTCTGCTATCAAGGAGGTCCTTAGAAGTCATCATAATAATTAAAAGCCATCATTATAATTAGCTTTCACCATTCTTCGTTGTTGTTTAGCCCCAGGTCAGACCCGATCGGACAGTCCTGTGATCAAAGAGGTCCCAGACGTGAGCACCCAGCCTTGATTTTAAACACTGTATCTAGGACTACATTGTTCAGGATATCTCTTTTATTTCTCTTTTAAATGCGGTATAGAATGGTTTGAGGGATATCCTGCTGCTATTTCTAGCAGGTCCAACCATTACGTACATAGAGGATTCCTCGTTCAGTGTGAATTGGTGCTGTCCACTATCACCCCCTCTATGCCTGGTCATAAGATTACACACACACATATACACACACACACATATATATATATATATATATATATATATATATATGTGTGTGTGAGTGTATAGGCGGTGCCCCAGCATGTGCGCTGTCTGATGAGTGAAACCAGTAATAGTGAGAGTGTATATATATATATATATATATATGTGTGTGTATATATATATATATATAAATATGTGTGTGTGTATATGTATATATATATATGTGTGTATATATATATAGTAGTCCGTTTACTTACTACTACTAGTACTTAGTGGTAGTAATAGTAGTAGTGGTTAGTGAACAAGAATAGTATGTTGATGTGTGTGTATATATATATGTGTGTGTATATATATATATATATGGGGGGGGGGGGTTTACCTAGCCTATGAAGCTGGTTTAGTTAGTGAAAGAAGAATAAGCTTCATGCTGGGCATAGATACGGTATCAAATTGTTGTTATATATCTATGTATATGTGTATGTGAGTGTATGCATGTGTGTATGAGTATGTCAGAGTATGAATGTGTGTGCTGTGTGATATTTAAAGCAATAGCTATATTTTACAGATGTATATACATTCGTATATACATTTGTATGGTCGACCAAACAGTTATTTATTAAGATTGAGTGGTTTTCTATAGACTTGTACCATCAGAGTAAGGCAGAACTGAGCTGTGTTCTGATATCTGTAAAAGACTTATGGGACACATGGATATCTATCTAAAGAGATGAAGTTTTACAAAATAGATCGATATATAGATAGATCGATCGATAGATTGTGTGAGAGAGAGAGAGAGATAGGGAGAGAGAGAGACGAGATGAGAGAATGAAACAAACCTATATATGAGAATAAAATAGTGCAAATTTTGGTATATAATAGATATATATATATATACATATATATATATATATATATATATATAGATAGATAGATGGATGGATGGCTAAGTATAGATGGGTAGATGGCTAGGTATAGGTGGGTAGATGGCTAGGTATAGGTGGGTAGATGGCTAGGTATAGGTGGGTAGATGGCTAGGTATAGGTGGGTAGATGGCTAGGTATAGGTGGGTAGATGGCTAGGTATAGGTGGGTAGAACGTACACACTTTAAAATAGATATATATATATATATAAATAGATAGATAGATAGATAGATAGATAGCTTGCTAGAAGGTACACAATTTTCATAACACCCCATTTCCAAACTATATACATTAGGTATGTTAAAAATAAACAGGCTTGTGTTAAGAATAAACGTAGAGATGATGTTGAATGTAGTGGTGGAGGGTTGAGAGGGGGTAGAGAGAGTGAGGGGGGGGGGGGGCTGAGAGAGATAGAGAGAGAGGGGGGATTGAGAGGGGAGAGAGGGAGTGGGGGGGGGGGGCGAGTGGAGGATTGAGAGAGATTCTACTCACCCCACTCACCTCCCAAAAAGCAACAAACAAAACGTGTGGAAAGTTCATTGAGAAATATCGGCATGTTCGGTGTAGAGAAAACACCCGTCTGCTAGTGGGTATACACACATGTGTTAGTGAGTGTATATGTGAGTGTGTTTGTGAAGAGAGGGACTCCATCTTTGTCAAAGAAAGGGAGGAAGAAGACATTGTTGGTTCGAGAAATAAAGTGATTCTTCTCCCTTAATACACACCACGGCACCACCATCACTGTACAGGGTTAACACACGCCACCACCACCATCACTGTACAGGGTTAACACACACCACGGCACCACCATCACTGTACAGGGTTAACACACGCCACCACCACCACCATCACTGTACAGGGTTAACACACGCCACCACCACCATCACTGTACAAGGTTAACACACGCCACCACCACCATCACTGTACAGGGTTAACACACACCACCACCATCACTGTACAGGATTAACACACGCCACCACCACCACCATCACTGTACAGGGTTAACACACGCCACCACCACCACCATCACTGTACAGGGTTAACACACGCCACCACCACCACCACCACTGTACAGGGTTAACACACGCCACCACCACCACCACCATCACTGTACAGGGTTAACACACGCCACCACCACCACCATCACTGTACAGGGTTAACACACGCCACCACCACCACCATCACTGTACAGGATTAAACACAACACACCACCACTGTACATTAACACATTCATCCACACATACACACACATCCATATATATATATATATATATATATATATATATATATATACACACACTCTCACGAAATACTTTTTTCTTCTCCTTCTGTGGGAACGCTGTGTCTATCCCTTCCAACCAGAAGACATACATTGCAAATACGCAATCAAGTTTTTTTTTCTTTTTCCACAGGTTTATTGAAGCCATATGTACAGATATACATATATATATATATATATACACACAGGGTGTATATATAAATATGTATACATTTTTCATCCTAATAACTGTGTGAATACATCTTTTTGGGACACCCTGTATGTGTATATATATATATATATATATATATATATATATATATATATATATATACTGCATGGTGTTTTTGTGTACATGGTAGATGTGTGTATATGTACGGTGAGAGTAGTTTAAGAAGTGTTTGTGTATGTCTGTGTGTGTGTATTTCACACGTCTACTGGTATGTGTACGAACTTATAAAAATCCCTACCCCAGTCCCTTGTAAACTAAGCTAAACTGGGTCTTCTGTAAAGGGTGTGTTAAAAATAAAGCTAATTTCTATCATGTTATTTTGTAATAAGGGCGTACCTATGTCTCTATCCAGCCATCTAGCTCTACATCCATCTATTTCGCCACCTATCTATCTCTCCATCCATATATCTATCTATCTATTTAGCTATCTCTCCATCCATATATCTATCTATCTATTTAGCTATCTCTCCATCCATATTTCTATCTATCCAGCTCTATATCCATCTGTCTATCTCTCCATCATATCTACCTATCTATCTGTAAATGTCAAAGTTAATAACTAACTACAGGTGTAGGACTGAATTAAAAGAATACATTAGGACAATATTAAGAAATATTCTGGGTGTATGTTTGTATGTGTGTGTCTCTCTCTCTCTCTCTCTCTCTCTCTCTCTCTCTCTCTCTCTCTCTCTCTCTCTCTCTCCGTGTGTGTGTGTGTGTGTGTGTGTGTGTGCGTGATATTTTGTTTGACAGTAAATTCAGAATCGACACAACCATAGGTTATTTATAAATGTTAGAAGTATGTGTGTTTGTGTGCACTTGTGAGAATGTGTGTGTGTGTCTGTGTTAGAGGTATTTGTGTGTGTGTGCAATTGTGTGTCTGTGTTAGAGGTATTTGTGTGTGTGCACAAGTGCAATTGTGTGTCTGTGTTAGAGGTATGTGCATTTGTGTATATTGAAATTCAAACTGTGAAACTGAACATGTTCAACTGCATTATACGCACACACACACACACATATGTATACATATATATATATATATATATAGGGGGGACTTGAAAGAGAACTGGGGTGGCACATATGTTAGTAATTGTGTGAAAAGGAGGAGGGTCTGAATCTGGGTATGTCATTTTGTGCATATATATATATATACACCTACAGGAGGGGACAGAAATACAGGAGATTGTGAGTGATTGTGCTGTAAGATCACTCTGGGGGTGATAGATATACCCCCCCCCCCCATCTTCAAGTTCTTTTTTGGTGGGGTTGACAAAAAAGCAGTTTTTGTCCTCCAACAAGTGCTATAAGGAAGTTGAAACAACCCCCTTCCCCCAGTATATAACTGGAATCAAGAGTCAAATCGACAGCGAGCAATTACTGATCACCTACAAACGTGGCCCAGTGGTAAGGATGTTGGACTTACGATCATAATTTCGTCGGTTCGATTCCTGGACTGGGTTGTGTTGTGTGTATTGTGTTCTCGAGAAAAAACTCTTCATTTTACGTTGCTTCAGTCAACTCAGCCGAAAATGAGTACCAGTAATAGTTGTGGGGGTGTGTTAACACTGCGATGGACTGACGACATGTTCAGGGGGAAGGAGTATTGCACTCTCAGTTGTTTAACATTGTGCTGATGAGCCTCCGGGTTCGAGACAGACTTTACACCTTTTTTTAAAACAAAAGCTCAAAGTGTGACCTACAAATGAAAGCTGCTCTCATGTGGGAGGAAATGCTGTTTCTAAACATACAGAAACATTCTAGACATCACCCAAAGAAAGGCTACTCAACTACTTGATATAAAGTCAATGACAACACAGGCTTCAATTATTGACCCAAAGACATACTATCATCTCTCTCACAAATACAATGACCTCTGCTCCTTAGAACTGGCTGGTCAGGCACCACCCCAAAAACCACTTTTCTTCACTCACCTCTCATTACTTATGCATAAATATTCAGTCCTTCAGGGACTGTCTCATCAGCCATTATACCAAGTCCTTCTTTCGAAAGTCCTTCCTTGTCCTTCCTACAGTTGTTGATATACAACAGTTTAGACGGAACATTAACGACACCAATCTCCCTGGTCCCAGGGGGAGGGAGGGGTCTGAAGGCCTGGAACACTAGCTTTTCTTCCAGACCTTAATTAACGATTTTTTAGTCAGGCACCCGGCCAACATGGTGGTGGGGTGAGGTGGGATTACATTGACCAGGATGCTAGACAGGTACTTTATTTTATCAACCCCGGAGAGACAAAAGGCAAAGTTAACCTCAACAGGGATGTAGAGAGACGTAATAAAATACCGCAAGGTATTAATATGTCAGGCACTCTAACGACACTACCAAACATAAAAATATATATTAGATAGATAGATAGAGAGAGAGAGAAGGAGAGAGACAGAGATAATGTATAGCAATGAAGCTACTAAATGACCCAAGGACCTCGAGTTTCCTACCAAAACACTTGTCAAACTGCTTGACAGGTGCTTTAACACAAAACTAGGTTTTTCTGTAATTTATATAGACACCAGCTGGACAGTGGACAGTGGTGTGAGGAAAAAGGAAGTACTGGGCATGTAGTGACTAGTGTATGGTCAGAAAGAATGGGGAAGGGGGTCCGGACACTATCGAAGATGAGGGACAAGTTGAGTGAAGCATGTTTTAACAGGCGGTAACATAAGACCAGACGGCTCCAAGAAGTGATAGAGACGAGAGAGGACCTGCTTGTGGACTTGACAAGAGGCTAGAATGTGTTTGTGGGTGACTACATGTCAATCAGTCCAGTGGCCTTTCTTTGGGATAGCTCCCCACCCCAGGTAAGGTATATTTGAGGACGTTTTGACTGCTATTTCTAGAAAACCGAGATACAAAGACAAGCAGTAGAGTGCCGGAGACCTTGTATCGACGGTCAATAAAATAAAGTCGCAGTGAAATAGAGACGACAATACAATCGACTATACTCTAGTGACTATGTCAAAAACATTATCATTAAAATAAAGTACCAGTAATACACTGGGATAATTGCTGGCTTTGTGCCAAAAGTAGAAACAATT
>OZ024749.1:52460264-52492764 GCA_964016885.1 Eledone cirrhosa | reverse complement strand
TGTGAGAGAGAGAGAGAGAAGAGTGTGTGCTGTTGTTGAGAGAGAGACTGATCAGGAAAGAGTAAACATCGTTTTAAGAGAAAGAAAAACATTTAGAAAGAAAGTCAGTAGATTGTAGATTGATAACTTTAAGAAGAGAAAACGAGATAATGCTTTCTTTTTTAATTATTGATTTAATGGAAGTCGATAAAATGAGAAGGAATTTTTAGAAAGTGTAAAGATAGATAGAAATCAACGATTAATCTAAGATTAGGGTAAGTAGAATAGAAAAGGGTTGATTGGGTGATAAGTATATGATAGATAGCTACTGATAGGTGGGTAGAGGGATAGAGAGAGAAAGAGAGAGAAAAGGGTGGGTAGATAGATAGATAGAAAGATGGACAAAAATAAGTCAGTCGTGCCACCCCCTTCATTCATGCGTGTCGCGACTCAGCATCCTTGTTATAACAAGAACATGTACATATATATATATATATATATATATATATATATATATATATATATATATATATATATATATATATACACACACACAGGGTGTCCCCCCAAAAATGCATACATACTTTGATTACCTGTACAGGCAATATTTATTGGAATGTTGTTGAAGTGTGTATACCTTTTGGGGCCCACCCTGTATATATATATATATATATATGTGTGTGTATATATATATATATGTATATATATATATATATATATATATGTATATATATATGTATATATATATATATATATATATATATATATATGTATATATATATATATGTATATATATATATATATATGTATGTATATATATATATGCAAAGGTTATTAATTTATTAATATAATGTATATATATATATATATATATATATATATATATATAGTGTAGATAGGGAGAAGGTGAGAAGGAGGAGAGAGAGAAAAATAAATATAGAGAAAGTGATATACTAAGACGAGAGAGTGAGGAAACATGAAAAGTTGGCATTAGAAATTTTCGTATTAAACTTAACTTTAATTCTTTGATTTACCGTAATATAAATTCTTTCTTATTTTGATTATATTTTTTACTACTAATAATTAATTCAATTAATTATTTTCCAACTGTTTTTTTCTTTTTTTTAACAATTAAATCATAAATATTTGTGTGATATATTTCACCGGAAGTGATAAACCGGAAGTCAATGTTAAAGGAAAGAAAACACATTTTCAATATTTTTCTCACCTTTTATTTTTGGCTGTCATCGTTTTCATTTGTTTTTTTGGGGTAAGTATTTATTGAATTTCTGGTTAAACTTGAATTATATCAAATAAGATGTATTTGTTCGTCTCACCTATTTTAATAAGCTGTATATATTCTATATTTCTATCTAATATTAGACACCAAACGGTGTTGACATCAAAATATTTCATCTTTCCATTTTTTATCTGAATTTTTTTTTTTTTGATTGATTTGAAAAAAAAAAAAAGAAAAGATTTTATTGCTAAATTTACTTAGTTTATTTGTTTGTTGTTATTCTTGTTTTCAATTAATTTCACTTCAAAATTACTACATTGATTATTTATCGGCGATTGGATAGTTACTGTATAAACAAAAACATTGTACAATATCGATATGTGAATTAGCTTTTGTTTTTTGTTTTTTTGTGATATTTCTTTTTAGAAATCATTCTTATATTAACAATTTCTCATCATGATTATCATCGATTTATTAGATCGATAAATCATACAGACTATTTTATATGATATTCAGTCTCCCACGGCTGCTTATGTTGTAGCTTGTAAAATATGGGGAAACCTTTCACATAGCTCTCATATCTTCCGTTGTATGTAAAAGGCAAACCATATGAAACCCTTCTTCTACGCCCACTTATTCATGAGAGGATCGTGGGGTCAGAGTCCTCAAACACTCCTTCCAGCGGGTCTTGTCAGAAGCAACCTGTTCCAACTGATCCGGTTGGATCCCCAAGTGAGACCAGTCAAGCTCATGGATGTTATCCAACCAACTTACTCTGGGTCTCCTGCCGGTTGGTTTTGCCCGTAATTTATGTCCAGGGAATCTCTCCTCAGACATTCTAACCACATGTCTGTAATATCCGAGCTAGATGCCTACCTTTCTCATATTGTTCTAGGTTTGACATGGGTTATAGAGCCCTGTCTTTTTCATATTGTTCTGTATTTGGCATGGGTCCTACAACTGGATTCCCTTTCAAACACCAGCTTAATAATAATGATGTTGATTATATTACTAATAAAGTGGTGGGTTGGCAGAATTGGTAGAGCGTCAGACAATGCCATTGTGGTGGCTCTTTACGTCCTTCCAAGGTCAACTTTGCTTTTCAATCTCTTGGTGGTCAATAAAATAAAGTACCAGTAAAGTACTGAGGTTGATTTATTCAACTTTATAATTCTCCCAAATTTACTCGACTTTGGCCTAAATGAGATATTCGAATATATATTAATAAATCCCTCCAAATTCTTCATCTGGCAGTATTGGTAAAGTGTCAAACACCATGCAGCATAGTGAGGGATGGGGAGAGCAAGATGGAGGTGATGAAAGTGGGAGTTTGGTTTCTCTATGTTCAGACTTGATATACATAATCATCGTTTAACGTCTATCTTCCACACTAACCATGGGTTAGACGGGTTTGTCCCACTTGAGGCAAGATTGGTTGGGTGACCATGTCTCGCTCATATATAACTGTTTCTGGCTGGATGCCCTTCCTAACGCCAACCACATTTACAGTGTGGACTGGATGTTCTGTGGTACCAACATAACTTTACAGAGAATGGGTGGTGTGGGAGGATGGAGTAGGGGGTGTGTGGTGGAGTGTACATGTGTGTGTAATTTTACACTATCAACCCTTTCCTCTTTCCCTGTAAACATGCCTGTGACAAACTCATTATCAAGTCAGTGGTCTCACTTTTCTGTCAAAGAATTGCATTGTTGGTTAAGACCACAATACTTATGGCAACCCCCCTAGTATTAGTACCAGAATAAAATACACCCAGTACACTCTTTAGAATATATGTCTGAGAGGTCAGTGACTCTAAGCTAAGTATTGATTCAGTCTGATGACCTAACCATTGCTAGCAGGTAAATGCACAGTAAATATTATGTTGATGATAATGATGATGAAGAAGAAGACAAAAATATAGTTTACTAAATCTACCTTTTGTGTGTAGTATTTCTATGAAATTCTTTAAAATGTTTGACCTTTGAAAAATCTTGCATAGCAACCTATATGTCATAGAGATTTATTGTTCTCTCTTTTCTCTCACTCACCCATACCCCTATCTCAAACTCTCTTACCCCTCACCATACCCCTATCTGTAACTCTCTCTCTTACCGTCACCTTCTCTCTCACCCATATCCCTATCTCCAACTCTCTCTTTTACCCCCTTATCCTCTCTCTCACCGATACCCCTATCTCTACCCCTCCCCCTCTCTCTCCAAGTTTTGATAAATACCAAATATAAAAACATATGTATCTGATTTATTAAGAGTAACAAAAAATCTGTAACAAAACACCAATGAGAAAATATCAGCAACACACCAGGGTTTAGAGAAGCTTTGATGTGGTGCAATGCCACTGGCAATGTAGTCAGCTGTTGATCCTTCTTGGCTTACACTCTCTCTCTCTCTCTCTCTCTCCCTAACAACCCTGGCCAGCTGCAGCTTTCTCAAAGCTGATTCTGCTGAACACCCAAGGGTGAGGGTTTGTTTGTCAGGAAGTGATTATAGCTAAAATACACTCAGTAATTGGAGGTTTACATGTGTGTCTTCCTCGCAACATTCTGACGAATGTTACCAAAAAATCTGATTAATAAAGTTAATAAACCAACTCCACTCATTCTTTATCGATCTGTCTCCTTTCTTTCTTTCTCTACTGCTTTTGCTTTCTTTTTTTCATTCATTTTTGACATATTTTACTCCCCTGCACCTCTCTTCATCACACACACAATTATGCACCTTAAAAATACCTTCCCTATGTCTAATCCAGTTGGGTTTTTTTCTGGATGACAGAAATATAACATAATTTATTACATGAATTATTCATAAACACTTTTCTTCAAATCCTTCTTTATAAACAAATTCTTGTATGTAATTTTTATTTATCATCACCATCATCACCACCACCACCATCATCATCATATCCATCATCACCACTACCATCATCATATAGTTGTCACCACCATCATCATGTTGGTATGGGTTGTGTGTCTCATCAGTTGTTGTAGTCCAATGTCAGACAAATTTGTTTCTGTGCCACTTATAGTGTGGTCAGTGTGCTACATATAGTGTTATTGGCCTCCTTAATGGAGAGTCTCTGATGAAGCTTGCAGAATTTACATGGTGCTCTCTTGTGGCTGTCTCCTTCCCATAAAAATGCTGGTCTTGTACCTATCTTAGAAAAAAAACTATAAAGAATTATTAAGATGGTATTTGAAACATCATCATTTAATGTCCATTTTCCATGCTAGCATGGGTAGGGCGGGCTGTCTCTTTGGGAGAGATCAGGTCGGAGGGCCGTGTTTCGCTTATATAGGGCTGATTCTGGCTTGGTTTCTACAGCTGGATGCCCTTCCTAACACCAACATAACTTTAAAAAAGGGCAGTTACATAATATTAAGATGGAAGGATTTTTTTAAAAATAGAAATATTAACTTTAAAATGGTTATTCTTGTGTATGATAGAACCAGAGGTGGCATCAGGCAATTTGGTTTCTATCACGAGAGTTAATTCCTAGTTTCAAACTAATTGATAATACTTCACTAGCATGACTAATACCTTTGGGAAAAGACAGATAAATTATTACAGCATCTTATTTTCTTTCTCTTTCACTTTCTCACTTCATTCTCAGCCATTAAACTTTTTTTTTTGTACTTATAGCTCAAAATCAATAGATTCACAGGCTTAAAATTGTGCAAAGTCTTTTTATTTCATCATTAACGACTGAGAAAATAGTTTTCTGGTGGATTTCAGTAAAAGTCTGCAGTGCAGTGACTCATTTTGCTAAAATACCTTTAGTGGTCTTGGAAAAATTAACTGCTCAACCCTTTCTCTTCTTCTCGTCTTCCTCCTCCTCCTCCTTCTTTGTCTTAATGCAGCAGATACCCAGTAGATATTCTCAGTTCTAATCCATATTGACAGCCACTGATGGAAATGGTAAATTCCTTGGAGAGAGAAATTACATTAGCTATTAATTATTGCTTCAGCAATGTAAGACAGAAATTGGCTTTTATTAATTTCTAATCACTGCCACCACCATCGTTGTCACCATCATCATCATCATCATCATCACTTCTGTTTTAGTGGTAGAGGAGACATGCTGGCATTCTTTCATTCGCTCATGTACTTGCACACACACACACACACACATACGAGCTGAGAATATGTCTCAAAGACACAGCTATTATTTTGGCAGGTAAATTTTATAGCTCAGGCACCAAATCTACTCTGAAGATAATGTTCAAAATATGTGTGTGTGTGTATATATATCTGTGTGTGTGTGTGTATATATATATCTGTGTGTGTGTATATATATCTGTGTGTGTGTGTGTGAGAGAGAGAGATGGTTAGATACATACATGTGTGTGCGTGTGTATATATATATATATCTGTGTGTGTGTGAGAGAGAGATGATTGGTTAGATACATACATGTGTGTGTGTATATATATATCTGTGTGTGTGTGTGTGAGAGAGAGATGATTGGTTAGATACATACATGTGTGTGCGTGTGTATATATATATATATCTGTGTGTGTGTGAGAGAGAGAGAGAGAGATGATTGGTTAGATACATACATGTGTGTGCGTGTGTATATATATATATATCTGTGTGTGTGAGAGAGAGAGATGATTGGTTAGATACATACATGTGTGTGCGTGTGTATATATATATATATCTGTGTGTGAGAGAGAGAGATGATTGGTTAGATACATACATGTGTGTGCGTGTGTATATATATATATATCTGTGTGTGTGTGAGAGAGAGAGATGGTTAGATACATACATGTGTGTGCGTGTGTATATATATATATATCTGTGTGTGTGAGAGAGAGAGATGATTGGTTAGATACATACATGTGTGTGCGTGTGTATATATATATATATCTGTGTGTGTGTGAGAGAGAGATGATTGGTTAGATACATACATGTGTGTGCGTGTGTATATATATATATATCTGTGTGTGTGTGAGAGAGAGAGATGATTGGCATATATATATATATATATATATATATATATATATATATATATATATATATATATACATACATACATACATATATGTGAGAAAGAGAGGGAGGTGGGGGGAGAGAGAGGGGGGTAGACAGAATGGTAAAGTTATCAGCATAACTTTTATCTATAGATTTATTAAAACACCTTTTGTTTTCCACCTGTCTCTTATTGATTTCTGTTGAGAACCTTCCCATTTATCTGCACTCATACATGTGTCACACACATACATATATCAGTCTGTCATGTCGAATCTCCCTGAGAATTCTGTTAACCATTTCGTTACCATATTTGAGGAATTTAGTAAACTAACATTTTATTAGTGAGATATTTAGAAAACTTAACCAGAAGTGTTACCTTTTCTCCTCTCAATTGATCATAAAATTGTTTTTCTTTTTAAATTGAACTTTGGGTCAACATCAATGGGTTTTATTTATATATCATGTCAAAGGCAGTAAATCTGGGTGAGCTTCTTCCTTCCTTTCTTTCCCCCTTCTCACCTTCCTACTCCACTCTCCTTATCTTTCTAATCGCCATCTCTTTCTCTCTGCTTCTCTCCACCCTACCCCCTCTTTACCGCTCTATTCCCCCCCTCTCTCTGCTTCTCTCCATCCTACCCCCTCTCTCTGCCTCCTACTCCCCACTCTCTCTATCTTATCTCTAACCCCCCCCCCTCTCTCCTTCAGGCTATTAAGTGTGGGAATCACTGCTACAAACTATGAAGTGAAACAGCTCCACCTCAAATCAAACCTAACTTCCAAAGTTAGTTCGGAGCAAAGTGAAATTTAATATTTTGTTCAAGAACATTACATGCCACCAAGTCCAACAATTGAACCCACGACATTACAACAATCATAAGTCCAACACCTTAACCACTTGGCCATACACCCTGCACACAGGGGTCGATAAAATAAAGTACCAGTAATGTACTGGGTAATTGCTGGCCTTGTGCCAAAGGTAGAAACAATTATTATAAATTCTTTGTTTCTGATTTATGATTCTTGTTCTGTCTCTGTGACAACAACAGCCCAAAGTATCTTTACAGAGCTGCACTTGCTTTACCTTGATAATCTCATTAAAAATAAGTAAATTAAATAATAAAGATAAAAGATATCGTTTCTTTGATCTCTGAGGAGATAATCTCCATAGATGTTATTCCCTTTGTTACAACTTTTACTGTTATGGTGATGATGATGGTGGTGGTGGAGGTGGTGGTAGTGATGGTAGAGCTGATGGTGGTGGTTGTGATAGTAGAGGTGGTGGTAGTGATGGTAGAGCTGGTGGTGGTGGTTGTGGTTGTGATAGTAAAGGTGGTGGTAGTGATGGTAGAGCTGGTGGTTGTGATAGAGCTGGTGGTGGTGATAGAGCTGGTGGTGGTGGTGGTTGTGATAGAGCTGGTGGTGGTGATGGTAGAGTTGGTGGTGGTGGTTGTTACAATGGCAAAGGTGTTGTTGGAGGTGGAGAAAAGAGTGAGAGTTATTTATTTCATTAGTGTTCCAATGTGTGTAGTTTATGTCAGTGTAAGTGTGTGTATCATCATCATCATCATCATCATCATCGCTTTTCCTTGCTTGCAAGGGTTGGATGGGTCCTATTTGTCATAGTAGTAATGGTGGTAGGAGTGACAGAGGTGGTGGTGGTGGTAGGAGTGACAGAAGTAGAGGTGGTGGTGGTAGTGGTAGGAGTAACAGATGGTTGTGGTGGTAGGAGTGACAGAGGTGGTGGTGGTAGTGGTAGGAGTGACACAAATAGAGGTGGTGGTTGTGCCAGAAACAATGCTAAAAACCCCAACAATCAGTATCTCTCTGCCACTTATAGCAAGGAAGACTCTATATGATTGTTTGATATGTTAGGAATGGCTGATCCTTCTACCATCGATTTTTTGGTCACATATTCCTTGGTTTATATTCAAGTATATATGGTAAATTATTAAATCTCTCCAGATTCTTGATATTTTTCAGAATTATTTGAAAATTAGTGGCAAAAATGTTTCACTTTTTTCACTTCTTTTTCTTAATTTGAATTTCTTTCTTTTCTTCTTTTTCTAAAGTGAGACTTTGTAAGAATGACAACTGCGGCCCGGCCAACATTTGAACCAGCTCGAGGTGGCCGTGGGAAGGGGGACAATGATCTCAGCTCTTTGTCCAAGCAATATTCCAGTCGTGATCTGCCATCACATAACAAATTAAAATACAGGTAAGTCAGTTCAACCAAAGAATTTAACAGTAGCAGTAGTAGCTGTAGCTGTTAACCCTTTAGTATATAAACTGGTCATATCCATCCAGAATTCTCTCACCTCTATTAGTTCAAACTGGTCGCAACTGGCGTTAAAGTATTGTTCTCAAAATAAATATCAAAATCTTGTAGATTCAATATTATGTGAGATAAAGCTTTTCTGTGAAAATACAATAGTAAATATAGAGTAATGTAAATGGTAATGGTAATGGGTTAGAAATTTGTAATGGTTGATATCTTTCAGATAAGATGACCAAGGCTTTATCTGGAGTTTTATAAATATTTACAATGGTTGATATCTTTCAGACAAGATGGCCAAGGATCTGTGGAGGAATTGAGAAACCGTGACTTCCGTAAGGACTTAGAAGACCGTGAACGAGTAGCCAGAGAGAAAAAAGACAGAGGAAGAGGTATTGATGTTGTTATTATTGTTGTAATAGTTCTGCCAAGCAAATGCTTTAGTTATTTGTGTGTGTGAAGGTGGAAGAAGAGATGCTGCTAAGGCACTGCAGTAGGTTTCAAGATATGTCACACCCAGTACACTCTGTAAAGTAGTTGGTGACAAGAAGGGCATTCAGCCATAGAAAACTTGCCAAACAAAGAGGCCGAGAGGGCTGTTTAGCTGTGCTCTTGTGCCAAGGACATGATGACCTACCTGGTGCTGGTTCCATGATAAAATACCTGGTGTACTCTGTAAAGTTGATAAATCAATGGTTCTGATTGATTATTGATTTGGTCTGTGACAATCCAACCATTGCTAGCTGGGAAAATGGACGTTTAATGATGAATGGAAAAAACAAAACAAAAACAAAGAAATAACTGGAGTCTGTTACAGTCTCATTTATCGTACCTGTGGTGGTAGGGGTGATGATGGTGGTGGTGACAGAGAGAAATAACTGGAATCTGTTATAGTCTCATCATACCTGTGATGAAGGTGGCAATGGTGGTGATGATGATGGCTGTGGTGGTGGTAGGGGTGATGATGATGGCTGTGGTGGTGATGTTGATGATGGCTGTGGTGGTGATGATGATGGCTGTGGTGGTGATGATGGTTGTGGCAGTGGTAGGGGTGATGATGAAGGTGGCAGTGGTGATGATGGTGGCAATAGTTGTGATGGTGGTGGTGATGTTGATGATGGTTGTGGTGGTGGAGATGGTGTTGTTGCTGGTGCTAGTTATAATCCCCAGAGACATAGCCCAGTATTGAGTACTCCTCAATACCATGTCAGTTTCCAAGATCATCAAACAGTTCCTTGCTTGACACATCATCAATCATTTGTCTCCAGTTGTTGCATCTCTTTCCACTCCACTGATTCACACACACACACACACACATAGACACAAATACATAACCACATACACATGCTCTTCCCCCTCACCACCACCACACACAAACCTGTTACCGCCTCATCTGCTTCCATTGATGCTAACCAAAGTTATTTAGTATTTTACTGTAAGAAGAATTGTTTGGCCATCTCTCAAAGGAGACATCACATATAAATCATTTGTCTTCACAAAGGAGAACCTTGGAATATATTCTACCACTACCACCTACCTTACCATCTCCGCCACCACCACCTACCACCCATCTTTACTCTTCCACTACCTCCCTAACCCTCTCTCTCTCTCTATATATATATATCATCATCATCATTTAACGGCCATTTTTCTTATATATATATATATGGAGGCACATGGCTTAGTGGTTAGAGCATTAGCCTTGCAATCGAAAGATTGAGTTCAATTCTCAGACTGGGTGATGTGCTGTTTCCTTGAGCAAGACACTTTATTTCACATTGCTCCAGTTTACTCAGCTGTAGAAATAAGATGATAGGGACTGAGGTCCCAGTCCCTATCATTCCACTGTAAAGTGGTCGTGGAGGTGCCACGGAAAAAAAAGCACCCAGCACTCACTGTATATGAGGTTGGTGTTAGGAAGGGCATCCAGCTGTAGAAATCAAGCCAGAATCAGTTCCCGTCCCACCCTTGCAAGCAGGGACAAGTGGACGTAAAATGATGATGATATTGTGTGTGTGATATTCAACTCATTAGTAAGAATTATGAAGTGTAATTCATAACTGAATTATTAAGTTCAAATTCAATTCTTTGAAACTCATAATGACATAGACAGTGTCTTTCGTAATGAAAGGGTTAATGACATAGACAGTGTCTTTCATTAGGAATATGGTAATGAAAGGGTTAATGACATAGACAGTGTCTTTCATTAGGAATGTGGTAATGAAAGGGTTAAAGACATAGACAGTTTTTCATTTCTCACAACAGGACAACTCGTCTAACCCATGCTAGCATGAAAAATGGATGTTAAACGGAAATGATGATGATACATCTCTCTGTAATACAATAACACTTATTATATTTCTATTTCTTCTTTCTTGTGATCAGAATCTGGTGGCAGTAGTAGTAGCAGCAGCAGCAGTAAAAGGTTACGTTTGGAACCTGCTTCCAATCTAGATGCCGATGATCCTGTTGATGATGAAGTAAGTCACATGACTTTGTTTATCTTTTTACTTTTTACCTTTCTGTTTTTCAATTATCTTTCCAATGCCGGTGCCCTAGCATGGCCCCGGCCAGTTGGCTGGAACTGGTAAAAAGGTGTCTTAATTTCCTTCTGGCTATATATATATTGTAGGGATTGTTTTGGTAAAAACAGGAGAAAGCTTTCAACAATCATAGTTTTTAGTTACGATGGAGATTTTTATAAAAATAACAAAATAAGATGCTGAGGTTACATATATCGTTAAATCATTATAATTATTTCCATGGTCCTCCATGTAATCAAGAAGTCCTTCATGCATTTGTTGTTGTTATGAGAACGGTATCCTCAGATGGTATCTGATTTGTTTGATATGCCGCTGGCAGGAAAAAACACACATCCTATTGCTTCTGTGCCCAGCAGACATATGAGTTCCTGAAAGGGTCTCCCAGCGGTAGTGTTTGCTAGAGTAAAGTGCTATGAACGGAAAAACGAAAAAAACTGTGAAGCCAAAGCCCAGTGGAAGCAATAGATGGAGCTCTGAGGGAGGGTGGTGTATATACTTTGTTGACAGCCACCTTAAAACAACAGCAACAATGACGACAATAACAGCAAAACACAGACGAAAAGTCGTCCACGCTGGCCGCATAAATGTGTGTGTGTGTAAATATATGTCACCTTATCACAGTGTATTCTAAGCATTTTATTGTGACCTTGTCACAATCACTTTATAGGGTGGACTGACTGCTTTTTATCATGACACCAGCACTACCATTCGTTACAGGGTGGACTAGGTGTTTTTTTTATTATCATGACACCATCGTTACAAGGTTGACAGGGTGGTTTGTATCATGGAACCAACAATATCACCTTTCAAAATTGGGGTGTCCCCATGTGCCAGATATGGATATTTACTTATTTCAAACCAGATTTTTTTTTTTATTTAAATTTATTTTCTGTATTTTCAATGAGGATGAAGAGTCTGACAGTGAAGATGATGATGATACGATGGAGTTGATGGAAGAACTGAAGAAAATTAAAAAAGAAAGACAAACTGAAGCTGCTAAACTAGTAAGTATTATTATTATTATTATTATTTTAACCTACAGGTAAACTTTGCCTTTCATCCTTACGGGGTCGATAAAATAAAGTACCAGTAATACACTGGGTGATTGCTGGCCTTGTGCCTAACGTTGAAACAATTATTATTATTGGCAGTGTCGGACAACATGCTTTATGGCATAGTTACGTTCTGAGTTCAAAACCCAGCAAAGTTAGCTTTGCCTTTCATCCTTATGGGGGGGTCAATAAAATAAAGTACTAGTCACGTACTGGGGTCGATTTAATCAACTTTCCCCTGGGAACGTCGTAGGGGCAAAGTCCTCAAACTCTCCTTCCAGTGGGTCCTGTCAGAGGCAACCATCTCCAACTGGACAACTGGTATGTGGCTTATTGGTTAGAGTGTTAGACATATGATCATAAAGTCTTCAGTTTGATTCCTGGACCAGATGGAACATTGTGTTCTTCAGCAAGATTCTTCATTTCACATTGCTTTACATGATAGGACTGAGGGTGACCCCTGTTAACCCTCATATAAGATGTAACCTCATAAGAAGCCAACTAAACCTACTACATAGGTGTGAACTGTAACAACAGTTCATGTTTGTCACTGTATCTACCTACAGAACATGGAACATATTTTTAGTGACTGATTTTGTTGTTTTTTCTTTTCCACATTTTAGGAAGCTGAAAGGAAAGTTGAAGAAGAAAGAATCCGTAAAGAAAATATTTTGAAAGGTAATCCACTTCTGAACCAAGAAAAAATAGATTTCAAGGTGAAAAGACGGTAAATATTAATTTATTATTATTATTATTATTATTATTATTATTATTAGGGTGGTGGAGCGTCGGATGCCATGGTTTGCGGCATAGAGTTACGTCCCTTGATGTTCTGAGTTCATATCTCGCCAAGGTTAACTTTGCTTTCATCCTTACGGGGGTTGATAAAATAAAGTACCAGTAACACACTGGGGGTTGATTTAATTGACTTTCCTCTCCTCAAAATTGCTGGCCTTGTGCCTAAATCTGAAACCATTATTATTATTAAATTGCACTTAGTTATGGCTCTTTACAGTTTGTGTTCAAATCCCACTAAAGATTTAACTTTAACCCTTCCAATACTATATTTCTCTCTCAAAAATAATCAAGAATTTGGAGGGATTTAGTAATATAATTAACTTTCTCATTATTAAGCTGGTGTTTGGAACGTAACTTAACATTAAATTATGATGGAAGATTTTCAGATAAATATAAACATTTAAAAACAGTTTTTATTTTAGAATCTCAGCCGGCCTCATGAAACTGGTTAAAAAGTTTTTAATATATTTAGTCTTTTTATGAATAGTTTGTCAAATATATTGACTGACTCCAATATGTAATGTGTATATATGTATATATATATATATATATGAAATAAACGTTAAGACATTAAGTTACACAATCATATTTATATATATTTCTGTTGTAGGTGGGATGATGATGTGGTGTTCAAAAACTGTGCCAAAGGAGGAGATGACAGGAAAGGTCGTGGTTTCATTAACGATACACTTCGCTCAGAGTTTCACAAAAAGTTCATGGAGAAATATGTGAAATAATGAGACAGATCAGATCTTTGAAATTGATTTAGGCAAAAAATTTGTGAAAAGTTAGAAATTGTAGGCAGTGGAGAGAGAGACCATTTCATCAATGATATACCATGCTTTACAAGACATCATTCATAATAACTGTACTTTATTTCTGATATTGTTGGGGGACTTTAACACTCCATAAGGGCAGTAGTTCCCAATCTTTTTCACTACCAAAGACGTCTTCTTTCATTAAAAATGAAGATTTCTCACAGATCACAAAACTTTTTAAACCCCAGGACAAGAGATTGGGAAACTGTCTGACTATAACAAGCTGTTATATTCCTTCTATTTAACTAGTTGCTGTCATATCACAGATTTAATAAGTTATAAGGAAATATTTTCTTTTACCCATATGCATTTATTTCCTTTATTTGAAAAAGATAATAGAACTGTATCACATACATGTATCAATTCATTTTTACAATTTTTTTCAAAAAATTATTTAATAAAATTGAAAACAACTCCATTACAATTTCATTATATATATTGTGTTTAATATCATTTCTTGGGCTATTTTCTATATCTTGGTTTCAGACATGGCTGTGTGGTTAACAACTTTGCTATGTAACTATGTGGTGTTGGGTTCTAATGACTAGCTACACCAGTTACAGGGAGATGGGCAGTGCCAAGCCATTCTAAGACTCACTGGAATATCATGATGGAGAAACGGTCAATTATCTTAAGTGGCACCCCAATGACTAGCTGCACCTCTTACAGGGAGATGGGGGACCACCAAGTTGTTCTAAGACCTACTGGTGGCACCTCTTACAGGGAGATGGGGGGACCACCAAGTTGTTCTAAGACCTACTGGTGGCACCTCTTACAGGGAGATGGGGGGACCACCAAGTTGTTCTAAGACCTACTGGTGGCACCCCAATGACTGGCTGCACCTCTTACAGGGAGATGGGGGGGACCACCAAGTTGTTCTAAGACCTACTGGTGGCACCCCAATGACTGGCTGCACCTCTTACAGGGAGATGGGGGACCACCAAGTTGTTCTAAGACCTACTGGTGGCACCCCAATGACTGGCTGCACCTCTTACAGGGAGATGGGGGACCACCAAGTTGTTCTAAGACCTACTGGTGGCACCCCAATGACTGGCTGCACCTGTTGTGGGAACTTGATTTATTGCTGTTTGATTCACACAGTAAAATGTGGTTGGTGTTAAGAACATCCAGCCATAGAAACTAAGCTAGAAACAATTACGTATAAGGAAGACATGGTCATCTGATCTGACTTGACTCACAATGGAACAACTTGTCTAACCCATGCTAGCATTGGAAAAAATGGACATTAAACGGTGATGATGATGATGATGATCAACTTGGGGCATATAGTTTCTATTTCAAGGACAACAGCAGATTGTGTTGTGAGCAGATCGAATGGGGGGGGAGGGGGATTGTTTATGTTGAGAAACCAAGTTCAATTAGACATGATCAACGATATTCCAGCCGTGACCACTCCGTCACATTTTTCCTATTTGCAAGAAACCCAGGACCACATTATTAAAACGTGTCTTTGTGTCCTCAGCAAATCTGTGGTAATGTGTGTGTGTCAGCAAAGCTGTGGTAATGTGTGTGTGTATCAGGAAGGATGTGGTAATGTGTGTGTGTCAGTAAAGCTGTGGTAATGTGTGTGTGTATCAGGAAGGATGTGGTAATGTGTGTGTGTGTCAGTAAAGCTGTGGTAATGTGTGTGTGTATCATGAAGGTTGTGGTAATGTGTGTGTGTGTGTGTGTATCAGTAAGGATGTGGTAATGTGTGTGTGTGTCAGTAAAGCTGTGGTAATGTGTGTGTGTATCAGGAAGGATGTGGTAATGTGTGTGTGTGTATCAGGAAGGTTGTGGTAATGTGTGTGTGTGTTAGTAAGGCTGTACCTTTAAAGTATTCTTCAATAAAATACTTCATAAGACATTATGACATGGTTGGCCTATTAAATTACTGGTACTGTACCTCCAAACGGGCTTCAAAGCACATATTAAACAGTGAAGAATTAAATCCAGATTTTATCATATTTTGAATAAAGGCGAGAACCAAAATATGAAAAGCGGTGCACAATACAAAAAGTTGCCCTATAAAATTATATCCGAGGGTAAATGCTATACTATTGTAGTTTGTCTTTTCTCATTCTCTCGCTTTCTTTTTATGATTTGTGTTATTTTTTAATCGTTTTCTCTCTTCCATATTTATAATATATACTTATTCTCCTTCTCCGTCTTAGTTACAATTTTCTTTCTCATTGTGCTTAATAAAAGAAATCTTTATATCTATTCATAATTACCTCTCTCGTTTTTTTTTTTGTCTTTTTATCTCCACACATACTCCAAAAATATTTACATGTAAAAGTGTAGCAGCCTGAGAACAACGAGTGTATGTATATATATATAGAGAGTGTTCCAAAAAATCTATACGCATATTTATTAGAATGCTGTTGAAGTGTGTAAACCATTTTAAGGGGACACACTGTATATATTATGAAGAGTCAAAACTCCGACGGCTGAGCTCTTGCCGTTTCAACAGCTAGTGGTAGGAACTAGCACTAGTCTGGATCTAGCTTTTGAAACGGCAAGAGCTCAGCTGTCGGGGTTCTGACTCTTTATAATATAACCATACTCTACTACCCTAAATATCGAGTACTCTGTGGAGTAATGGTCTAACCAGTTTTAAACTGAATCCAGCCTGATTTAAACAGTATATATATATAGAGAGAGAGAGTCAGGTACACACTGTTGTCGGCTCTTGATTTCGTAGAGGACATTTAACATAATAGAATGGATGTCTTTCGTAAGACATGTAAACATTGGTGCTCATCCTTCTACCCAGCATCGAGGATACGGTATGTTTACTTGTTTTGTCTTCATTACGAGACACATAGACCCACGTGTTTGTGGAAGTCTGTGCATGTGCCTACTTCATATATATATATTTTTTCTTTTTTTATCACATTACTATATACGGGAAGTTCCCACCGAGGTCACACTTTATCATTCATAATTTTAAGAGTTGATAAAAAATAAAGTACCAATCAAGTACTAGGGTCGATATAAACGACCCCCCCCCCCCCCCGAAAAAAAAAGTCAGTCGTAGAAAACCTATCAAATAAAGGATCGGGAGGACCTTTTAGTTTTATAAACAACCTCCCTAGTGTTGGGCGTCACAATAAAATGTGAGCGAGATGCAGGTCGTCAGCTCTTCTGAGAAGTCAGTAGCTTTGTTTGATTCCTGACTCGGTCTGTGACAACCTGTCAAACCCATACCAGCAGGGAAAACGGACATTAAATGATGATGATGATGATGATGATGATATACTTGTCAAATATATATTTTATGCAATTACTATTAAATATTTTATACTTAAAGAAACACAAACACCAAAATTTCATCCTTACGGGGTCGATAAAATAAAGTACCAGTAATGCACTGGGTAATTGCTGGCCTTGTGCCTAAAGTAGAAACAATTATATATATATATATATAACGAAGGAAATGTGGTAAGGAACCAGGTGGACCATAACGCACCAAAGTACTCAATACTTAGAGTAGTAGAGTGGGTAATAGGAACGAGTAGGACCCCGACGGCTGAGCTCAAGCCGTTTCGACGGCTAATTCTGGACGGAATTAGCCGTCGAAACGGCTTGAGCTCAGCCGTCGGGGTCCTACTCGTTCCTATATATATATATATATAAGAGAGAGAGAGCAGATATGTGGTTCGATTCTCGCAGGCGGTTCTGTCACTCGTATTTCGCATGTATATGTCTCGTGTAAGTTAAGCATTAAAAATATATTAACCGTTTATATAGCAATTGGAAAGACCAACGGAAACATTGTTTCCTCGGTCCGATTTAACGAAAGTTGATCGACTGTTGATATATATATATAGCTGTGTATATGTGTTATACAACATAAATATGTGTACATTATATAACGCGTTGAACGTGTTTATATAACCAGTGTCTATATATATATATATATATATTGTCGGAATATTTCACAAATGTTCCGTTATCTACCACTAACCCAGCACTGGTTATTATTTTAAGATATTAAACAGTTCAAAACCAAACATATTAACAACGAAAGGTTTTACAGGAAAACTTACGATAACTCACAAACGTATGTTTTGTTTACATTTTCTATAACTAGCTGTGTGATATATATATATATATATATATATATATATATATATATATATATATATATCATCCACAGGAAAAAATTCCTGGTAATGGTAAATATTTATAAATAAATATACATTCTCTACAATTTGTAGTATTTATTTGAAACCAGTCTCACTTTCTCTCTCTCTCTCACACAGACATTGTATATAATTATATATATATGTGTGTAGAAAGAGTAGGTTATATAACGGAACTACCCGGAGAGAGAGAGAGAGATGAGGAGGTGGAGTTAAATCTCTTCCCATTTCATCAGACAAGTTTGCGACAACAGCACTTTTGTCGGAATTTTCAACCTAAAAGTACATACATACATATCTATCTATAGTATAAACACACACATATAGATACATATATACACACATACATATCTATATTTCTCTCTATATATACATAGTACATACATATATATATATATATATATATATATACATATATATATATATATATATATATATATATGCACACATATCTATATATCACTCCCCAGTTGCGAGCAGGTAAATGTTTTTTTTTTTTACAAAATTGTTTATTTTAAAATGTTTACATTTAAATTTCTTTTTTATTTGATCTACCTGATGGAAAGTGTTGGTAATTAGTCACTTAGGGTAGTTTTGCGTGACATGTGTGCGACGGGAGTGTGTGTGTGTGTGTGTATGTATGTGATGTGTGTGACATTATATTATATAATGTATTGAAACATATTTAAGAATTATTGATAATTATTAATCAATGATATATTGAACATCAATATCTGACTCAGTGATTTTCCCACAACCATTCAATATCTATATATATATATACAGGGTGTCCCTAAAAATGTATACATAGTTATTAGAATGCTGTTGAAGTGTATATACATTTTGGGGAGACACCCTGTATATATATATATATATATATATAAACTCCCAGGTGTTAGTTTAAAAGCCAGATGGTTGTTTAGTTGTTGATTGTCAAAGTTCTTTCGACACATATTCTGTGACTATTTCTATTGTTATTTTGTATCTCTCTTGTTCTGTCCTACACCATCGTGTTTACATATATATATATCATTATCATTGTTTAACCTCCATTTAAAAGATGATATATATATATATATATATATATATATATAAAGCAAAATGGTGTGTGTGTATATATATATATATATACATACATACACACTTATTTAACCTTTTTGAATCCAAACCCTCTAGAACTACCCATAGTTCTATGACACAAAATTATTTATTTTTAAATGTTTACATTTATCTAAAACCTTTCCATCATAATCCTGTGTAAGAACCTTTAAGTTATGCTCCAAACACTGGCAGAATAATAAGAAAATGAATTATATTACTAAATTATTTCATTGTTTTTTTATATGATATTAAAGTTTAAAGCAGCATCTGTCTTTCATTAGAAATATGGCAAAAGATAAAATATAAATAAATTAAAGGTGTGTTTAAGAATGTTGTTTAACCCTTTAGCATTTAAACCGGCCAAATTTCTCTCACTTCTTTCTGTTCAAACTGGCTGTAACCAGCCGTTCATACTGATGTTAAGGTATTGTTCTCAAAATAAATAATATCAAAATCTCATAGATTTGATATTATGTGAGATAAAGCCTTTACCATGAAAATATAATAGTAAATATAGAGTAATGTAGATGCTAAAGAGTTAATTGTTCTCATTTTACCAGAGCCAGCCCGAAGTGGACACGGTACATCCAGACTAGCGCCAGTTGTCAACACAAAGTTATGAACAGCAAAGAAGGCAGCTCAACATCTCCAGGGCCTGCTGCCACCACAGACACCACGACCACCACCAAGACTAGAAAACCAATCTCAGAGAAAGTGAAGCAGGCCAAGTGTGATGCATTATGGGGAATGTTCATAGGAGATGCTATGTCCATGCCTGTCCACTGGTATTACAACACCGAGGACATCCCGAAGAACTATGGCAGTTGGATATCAGACTACACAGCACCAAAGACATTTTACAAGGGATCAATTCTTCCATTGTCTGCAGTTGGTAGGTGTTCAATACAATTCTTATTTCACATTTCAGTTGTTTAACACCAATATGATATATATATATATCAATTCCATCCTGCCTGTCCCCTCATTCTTTCTCCTGATGAAGGACTAGCGTCCAAAGCGTTAAGAACCACTTTCTGCTATTTCAAGTGTTAAACTAACATATTCCTTCCATTTGTGTTGTTATTTCTGTTTACCTTTTACATATGTGGGATATACACCCAACATTCAGAATGACTTTCATTTTTTCTATTTCTTCATAATTTTCATCTCCTTTTCCTTCCTCTTAGGTGACAGTGGTCGCACATCGTCAGGTAGTAAAGAAAACAAAGCTGTTATAGGTGAAGTAATTTTACATGACAAACTTAAATACTGGACAAGTGGAGATTCATATTTTTACCATCAAGGTAAGTAGTATTTCAGGTTACTTACCATGTCCTGTGAGAAGCAGGTGAAACTCCTGAGTAAGGAGACTCACTATTTAGCCTTTAGAAAATTATATATATATAAATATAATTGTAAATCGAACTTTAGCTGCAGTACAGCAAGTACAATTCGATTTATGTGTATGTGTGTGTGTGTATGTAAACAAACATGTGTCATATTGATGGATTGGCAGTATCGGTAGAGGGTCAGACACCATGCTTTGCCGCATAGAGTTACGGCCCTTTATGATCTGAGTTCAAATCCCGCTGAGATTAACTTTGCCTTTCATCCTTATAGGGTCAATAAAATAAAGTACCAGTAATGCACTGGGGTATTTGCTGACCTTGTGCCAAAAGTAGAAACAATTATTATAGTTAATGCTTGTCTGTAAAAATACATTCTCTCGATTAATTATATTTTTTCTTTCTTTCTTCTTACTCTTCTTCCTATTAAGGAATGAAGCCAGGTGACAATACACTTAATATGTTGGTCGCTCTGAAAATGATTCAAACTATGCAGGAAACTGACCCCTGGGGATTAAGGTCTGACCAAGAGGTTATGGCCAGTGTACTTCAATCTTACGTCCATTTCATGACCACACCAAACACCCACAATGACACTTATGCAGAATCCTTCCACCGGTTGTTCTTCAAAGACTGGAATGCTATTCCTCACTCTCCTTTAAATGGACAAGACATTTTTGATTTTGCAAAAAGAAGGTAAAAGAATGTGTATATATCATCATCATCATCATTTTTATGTTAACTTTCCAGGCTGGCATGGGTTGGACAGGACTTTTCGAGGCAATGTTTTACAGATGGATACCTTTCCTGACACCAAACCTTTTAGTCATTTCTTACAACACACAAGGATACAGTGAATCTATTCTATATGTGTGTGTATATATATATATGACCGAAGAGATCTTTACCCTATATATATATAGGGTAAAGACCTCTTTGGTCATGAAAGACCATGGGATTTGCACCTAGAAAGTTCCCCTCAGAGGCACAAGTCCAGCAGTCACCCATGCAAACCAGTCTCCCCTCAACATGCCATCAATTCTGTTAAAATTTTCTCTCCACAATATATATATAAATATATCTATATATATAATATGAAGGTCATCTGTTCCAAACAAAGCTTAACCACTTCTTACACTTTATGTCTGTTCCTTCCTGGCATGGGATATCAAATGGCTTTTGAGTCCTGAAAGCCTGTGAAACACCTGTCAACAAATAATAAAATGGTGTCTCATTTCGTTCTTGTTTCATCTCCGGGTTTTGCTTATTGTGTATGTTCAGATGTTGCTTCAAATATACATACATAACTCTGTGTGTGTGTATATATATATATATATATGTATTTTCATGGAAAAGGTAAAGGAAAGAAGAGTGCTCTATGTATAGTACAGAGCTATAAAGATTCCTTCTGATGAGAGATATCAGATATTTGTTAGAATCATCTAACTTCGTGAAACCTTGTGTAATGGAATAATTATATTGTGTTGATTATTACATAATTATATAAATAACATATATATATAAATAACATATATATAAATATACATATATATATAAATATATATAGTCGCTCAGCTAAAAACAATAAACAATATACATATAAATCTATTTCAGATCACGACAGATGTTTTCCCAACCTCCTGAACATCAACTGGCAAGCATTGGAGCTTTGGTGATGGTTTTCCCCTGGGTATTACGTAATGCAGATAAAACTGAAGATGAATGTGCCAATACAGCAGTTGAGTTCATTAAACTGACACACCCGGTTCAATCTCTGATACCCTTCATTGATATTTACTCTCGGTTACTTCATGCCACCTTGAATGGCTTCAGTTTAGAAAGTGAAATAAGGAGAATATTGGCACATTCCTCTTTGGGGGGTCATGACAACCGACAGATGATGTTACACCTGGCAGATCAAATAGACAGGTAAGATTAATATAGATTATAAATCATTGTTATTAAAGGGCGGTGGATTGGCAGTATCGGTAGAGGGTCGGACGCCATGCTTTGACGCACTGTTACGGCCCTTTCCATTCTGAGTTCAAATCCCGCCGAGGTTAACTTTGCCTTTCATCCTTACGGGGTCGATAAAATAAAGTACCAGTAATACACTGGGTAATTGCTGGCCTTGTGCCAATAGTAGAAACAATTATTATTATCATTATCACCATTACCATCATTGTTTTCTTCATCATGGTCATCATGGTCATCATCATCATCATCATCATCATCGTGTTTATATCCATATTTGCATGGGTTGGACAAGCATTTTCTGAGCGTGCTTGTTCTGAGCGGTCAAGGGTCACTATTTATGTATATTAAGGTACTCTTAATATATATATATGAGAGAGAGAGAAATGTTATGATCCTTATAAGTACTAATCAAACTTAACCTTATTGAACTGTTAATATATCTTCCATTAATTCTGCAGCTCCAGTTCCTTAAAATCTCACCAAAGAAACACCACATCACTTGGTCTTGCCTGTTATATTGAATCTGCACTGAAAACTTTATTCTATCTGACAATGTGTTTTTCTAAAGACTTCAACACTGGTATACATATCAACACCAACTGTGGAGGTCTGTGTATATTTATTATTATTATTATTCCTTTTTTACATTACAAATATATAACACACTATCAAAAACCCGAGGTATTTACCGTTCTAGGATAATTCTACAATAGACACCCCGTTCTCTCAAATGATATAATTTAAACTTACTGTTTGGTAAGCTAATGTAAATGGTTTTGATTTTGATTTTCAAATTTTCTGTGTAATGTTTAGTCAGAGAGAGAAGGGCTGTGTCCATGACCCTTTTTCAGAGCCTTGGAATCTGTTGAGATAGTGGGAGGAACAGAGGGAGAGAGGGAATATATCCTCAAATGGGAAACCTAACTTGAATACTTGCAATAAGGTGGACTCTGTTTAGGACACCCAATGGAAATCTCATTATTACTAGCCAGCAGTGAAGTACTTAGAGACCAGTGTGATTGATGTGGCGGGTGTGGTCGTTGTCGTCGTGAAGATGGAGATGATGTTTTATTCTCATCATAAATTAGCGAACACATTAATACCAGTCAGATACAAATTGTCAACTAATTAAACTGTATTCCTGTTATACCAAACTGTTGCTTCTCTCAGTAAAGAAAATGAACAGAAATATATAAATAAAGAATTCGTATAAAACACTAAATAAAATTTTAAATAATTTTTTTTTTTTTTTGTTATTCTTCTAAAACAACAAAACCAAACAAAAAAAAATATCTCTAATTAGTTTTCTCTTTGATTTTCAGGTGAGAACTGTCACCGTGGTGCGGCGTTAGGGGCTGCTTTAGGTGCAGCTTCAGGACAAGAAAAACACAAGAAGATAAAAGATGAATGGAAAACTGGTTTAACGTTATTTCACGAACTACAAAAGTTGGAAGCGAGTTTTCTTGCTCCACAGCCTCCTTCAACACAACCTAAATAATAAAATATTACACGAATCTCGTCTTACAAGAGTTATCTCCCTTACTATAATGGCAGTTGTGAATTGATTAGAAGCTGACAGAAAAACAAATTCTATTTTCTGCTTCTGCTAATATTATTGTTATACAGAGGTTAATTATATATGTGTATCCATGTGTAGTTGACAGCCGAGATAAAAGAGTACTCAATACCGAAGTAGAGTTTAAAATATTCATTTATACGAGCGAGACACTGTCACCCGACCAATGTTGCCTCAGGTGGAACAATTCCCGTCCAACCCATGCTAGCGTGGAAGATAGACGTTAAACGATGATGATCATTTTATTAAGGCTAAATAGTGAGTCTTTCTACTCTGGAGTTTCACCTGTTTATCACAGGGTCATCAGACAAGAATGTTCTTTTCCGATGACCCTGTGATAACCAGGCAAAACTCCAGAGTAACAACACTCACTATTTAGTATATATATATATATATATTCCTGCTATATCAAGCGTTAACCTAATATATACCTTCCATATACTGTACTGATTGTGTTGTTATTTCTGTTTATCTTTTACACACACATATCTATATATAACCCTGTCTGAGACAGATATACTGATCTAGAAACTGAGGTAGGTATGTTGCTGTCATTTGGTTGTCCCTTCCTGGGACAGATATACTAAATCAGAAACTGAACTCAAAATTGTCAACAGTCAAAGAACATTGAGCACTTAATTTTTACTTTGCTCAGTGAAAGAAGAAAGGGTAGGGTCCATGACACTTTTGAGGGCATTAGTCTGTTTACTGTATAGTGAAGGAAGAAAGGGCTTTATACTTTTCATGTACCTTCACTTGGAACTCTACCAAAGTCAGTCTCCCATCTGCCCCCTCCAAGTGGGATAAATTACCTTGAGGGGATGTTAAATTCAACCCATATGTTTATATATCTTCTACTCTACACATACAACAAAATAGCTTAAACAGTGAGTGTATGGTGGGTTCCAACTCAAGGTTAGTGCATCTATATGTCATAAATACATATTTTAAACATAAAATTAACAAAAAACCAAATTGAACAAAAAATAACCAAAATATTTAATTAGCTGCGAGTAATTAAATAAATAGATTAAATTTCTGTTTTACTTTTAACAGAAAATTGAGAACAGAACAGAATTAGTTTATTTAGAAATCAATTCATTTACTTTATTCAGAGGTGATGGTCACTTTTCACGGGGTCCCTGAACTCAGAATGACGGAGTTAAGTTGTTTTCAGGGGAAGTCTGGATCTATATTGGTCCACCTGGAATGGAGTAATTAGACATTTAGTTATTATTTAGTAACAAGTCCACACTGAAAATGTGGTTGGTGTTAGGAAGATCGTCCAGCTGTAGAAACCAAGTTAGAAACTTCTGTATGAGCAAGACATGGTCATTAAACGGTGTTGATGATGGTTATGGTGGTGATGATGATGGTTGTGGTGGTGTGATGATGATGGTGATGTTAAAGTGTGAAAGACTGGTAGAAATTCAAGGAGCTGTTATCTGCTGGCACCAATGAGTGAAGGGCAGATTATATGATGGTTGTGTTCAAACTGCTATATTATCTGATACAGTGAGACATAGATCTATGGCTACCAGGGCTTCCAAGAGAGATCTTGCAAAGCGGTGCAAGACCCCTTTGGGGCCAGAAACAGACAAAGATTTTTCTCAAAATGGATATTGCATCGTTGCTGTGGGGCCTTCTTAGCTCTTCGGCCCCGGAACAAAGTACTGATTGGACCCCACCTCTCACTGGCCCTGGTGGCAGCTGAACAGAACTGAAGCATGCGTGCTTCACTGGGTATGTAATGTTAGTTACAAGAAAGACAGAACACAAATGAAGTAAGAGAAAAGTCGAAAATACGAATAATTGAATGTAATGAGCGAGAGACGGACGATTGCGCTGGTATGTTCATGCGATGTGTTGGCTGGAGTGAGAGTTATATAGGAAGGTGCTAAGTGTTTGAAATGGTTGGAATGTGTTGAAGAAGGAAACCCAGGAATACATGGGACAAAGTGAGACAAAGTTGTAAAGAATGGTCACAGAAAACTGAACACATTAAATATAAGAGCTATGTTTCCAATAATACATTACGTATACAATTAATATTTTCCAATAACATTATATATACAATTAGTATTTTCCAATAACATTATTTATAGAAATTAAAACACTTGCTTGAGGCGAGTTTTCTTCTCTGAAGATCTTCTATCCAACTCTCCAGGGAGTTTCTAACCACTATAGTTATTATTTTCCAATAATATATTCATATAATTAATATTTCCCAAATAATATATTCATATAATTAATATTTCCCAAATAATATATTCATACAATCAATATTTCCCAATAAATTAATCATCAATTGAATAATTGCTTTCCCGCGCAACGTCAGGTATTGCTGTTGCCAATCAAGACTTTCATTGAAGACGATATAATGTTATATTAGTTGAACTTACATTTATATCAGTAAAAATAAACAGTTATAAAACCATTTATCTCTTTCTTGTGTTCACACATTAATATTTCGATAGAAATCTACACTAAATTATCAGATATATTTAAGACGAAGCGGATCCATAAGAAGTGAATTTCTCTCTAACTTCGCTATTGTTTCGTTCTTCTGACGATTGTGTGTCAGAGTGGTCAATCTCTATTACATTGGTAGATTTACTGTAGTATACACTCATTGTGTGTGTGTGTGTGCGTCTATATCTGTCCGTGTACGTATGTATATGTGTGTGTGAGTGTATCTATATGTGTGTGTCTGTAGCTATTAGTGTACGCATGTATATAACATGTACATGTGTAACGATATATATGTATACGTGTGTGTGTGTGTCTATATATGTCAGTGTACGTATGTATATAGTATGTATATGTTTATGTGTATTTATATATATATGTGTGTATACATTCTTACGCTGACGCTTCCTCTCTCTTTTTCCCTCTCCATCCCTAACTCTATCATCCACTTTTTCTACCCACCCCCCTCTCTCTCACTCCCTCTATATCCTCGTCATCCATCTTTTCTCCCCCTCCCTCTCTCTATCTCCTCTTCCTTCTCTATATTTTCTTTCACTCTTCCCGACATTTAACAACCCAGCCATGGCTTTCTCTCACGATTGATCTTTTGCAAATAGGTTCGTCATATTTTCCCGATCAATCTGCATTATTTTCTAGCACCTGATGAATATATATACATATATATTGTTTGTTAGTCCTTTTAACGAAACGGTGTTTATTTACTCTGTATAAATATATATATATATATATATACATTATATATATATATATATATATATATATACACCTTGAATTATCGGTAGATTACAGTTTTCAGACTGTAGATATTTGTAGGAGTTGGGCCACTGACAACAAAGTTATTTGTGATCGTTGTTGGTTCGTCTTGTCTTACTGGAGAATTAGGTGAATCTTTGTGAAGTTGTTTGGCTGTTCCAGCTCCTCAGACACGCTATCATCCCTCCCCGGTAACTGTTGTGAATGTTTCGGGTTTCTTTCAAAACAACACCACCACTCCTCGATTCCTTGTTATTGTCCATTTACTTTGTTGATTGAATGTGTGAATATGTAAATATTTAAAATTGGTGTGAATTAATGAATCTTATATTCACAGTTGTATAAAAATATAATGCTTAGAGAACAAAAACAGAAACACTTATAATATATACAAATATAAACGCATAAAAGAGATAAAAAAAAACATTAAAAAGAGGTGGGGGGGGACATTTCACCACAAAGTGCGACAATCGGCCGCACATCCCATTATCTTTTAAAACTTTCACATGGAGTTTATTTTAAGTATTTCTTTTTTTTTTTTTTAATTGTCAATAGTCCGGATAAACTTTTTTTAAACCCGTTTGACGCAAGTGTTCATCTTTGCTTGATAATGTAGACATTCGAGATTATTATATATATATATGTGTGTGTATGTATAATATATATATATATATATTATATTTAATATATGCTTCCTGATGATTTCTCCCGAATGAAACAGTTCTAGTCCTGTAGAAGCCTTTCTAGATTAAATATTTATACTCTGCTTTGTATTGAGTACCTTACTTACTGTGGTTACCCCCGATTGAACCCGGGATAAACTTATATATAAGTAAAATGATGATGATGATGATATATATATATAATATTCATTTTATTAAGTCTCAACATAATATTACAAATAAAAAGAGAAAAAAAAAGAAAGAAAAGGGGGAAAGAAAAAAAACGCCAGCAGGACCACATACAACAAAAGGCAGGCGAAAGGGGTGGACAAACAAACTACTGCCAGAGCAAAAGATAACAATATCGCAAGGAGCATTGGGAAACCCCTCTAATAATTTTTGAGGCAAGCCAGCATGCTTGCAGCGTTATCTAGGGGAATGGCGTGGCTGATGCACTGGAACAACCAAGTGCCCTCACAAGCATCACCAGTTACCTCTGTTAAGCAAGCCACTAGTAAAGACAAGAACCTCACAGTGGCTTGGCTCCAGCAAATGTCTTGAATGCCACAGGCTGGAAAATGTAGTTAACCAACAGATCACAGTATTTCAGGATTTTGTTCCATTCGGCTGTGGAAGCTGTAGCTCTCACCCTAACCGTGAGATTTTGACTAAGCATCTTCTCGGCTGAAAGTTGTGGTTCTATACACTTTTTTTCATTCATAAATCAACTTAATCTAATTAACCCTTTAAAATTTACATTACTCTATATATACTATTATATTTTTGTGGTAAAGGCTTTATCTTACAGAATTATCTCACATAATATCTAATCTACAAGATTTTGATATTATTTATGTTGAGAACAATACCTTAACGTCAGTATGAGTGGCTGATTATGGCTGGTTTGAACAGAAAGAAGTGAGATAATTCTGGCCGGATATGACCAGTTTAAATGCTAAAGCATTAATGAACTAATAATCTTTGTTTTATTTCTTTATTCAGCCTTGATCAAGCTGTGTTGAATGGCTGTTACCAATAAAGTCCAGCGTAGTTCAGTCTCACTTTGCTGCCTTGTCACCCCATAATGTCCGGTGATATCTTAGAACATATGGATACATCTTCTGATTCCAATTTCACCAAACGCAACCCATTGTTGTGTGTGCTCTGCCATGAACAATATGATGATCCCTGTATATTTGCCTGCTTCCATAGTTTCTGTGCTCGTTGTCTCCGGGGTAGAGCTGTTGCTGGCAAAATGAAATGTCCGTTATGCAGGTGAGTATCTGCTGTTGTCATTGAACAAATAAATCTATGATCATATGCATATATGTAAAGTGTTTGTGTTGGTAACACAACAAAACGCACCCAGTACACACTGTAAAGTGGTTGTGTAAGTGTCACAACAAAAAGCAGCCAGCCTATACTGTAAAGTGGTTGTGTAGGTGTCACAACAAAAAGCAGCCAGCCTATACTGTAAAGTGTTTGTGTTGGTGACACAACAAAACGCACCCAGTACACACTGTAAAGTGGTTGTGTAAGTGTCACAACAAAAAGCACCCAGTACACACTGTAAAGTGGTTGTGTAAGTGTCACAACAAAAAGCACCCAGTACACACTGTAAATGTGGTTGATATTAGGAATGGCATTCAGCTGTAGAAACCAGTCCAAAATCAGTCATCTCATCAAGCTTGTCTCACACCAGGACAACTCATCTAACCTATGCTTACATGGACAAATGGACATTAAATGGTGATGATGATGATAATGATGATGATGATGTATATTGTATAGTCCCTTACACAGGTTGTAGTTTCTTTCTTTATTAACATTGATTTGTGAACAAATTCTGCTCTTCATTATTTACAGTTCTACAACCATCCTGAAAGAAGGTCATATTCTGCCCCCTTCTGATGTCCTTTTGAAGTTCCTTGTGGAATCTTCCTCTGAGGAGGAACGAGTTGAGTGTGCCAACTGTGATTCTGTAAGTTACTTTTTGTTGTTGCTGTTGTATCATTATCATCATTTAACGTCTGCTAGAGCTACTGACCTTTCAGATGGACTGGAAGTTGCATCTCGCTTTCAGAAATTCCCACATTTTACAGGGTGAACTGGGTGCATTTCATCACGTCCCCGTCATTTCTTACAGCATATGAGACCTCTCAACCCTTTTTTGGAGGGTAAGAGATCTAAGGCTAGGTATCCTTCTTAATGCCAGCCATTTCCCAGTAGCATCGGAACTAGAGAGGTTGTCATGTCTGTGACATAACTGAAGGATCCTCTCAACTCTTTTTAAGATGGTTTCTGTGGCTGGATACACTTCATAACACCAACCATTTTACAAAGTATAGTAGGTGGAATTTCTTGTGGCACCATCACTAGCAGGGTTCATGTCTGATGTTCCTTGCTTGCATGGGTTGGATGGGTCCTTCTCAGTATAACATCTCACCATTTGTCGCATTCCTTTGTCATCTCCTCTGTGAGTTTCAGTGATTTCTCATTTTTATATGTATTCAAATATACTCTTGCTTCGTCTCGATCAGAGACGACATTGTTTTATACATATCTATCTATATATATATATATAACTGTCTAAAATCTATTTCAGCATAAAGGCCACATGTTCTTCTGTAACACATGTTGTCAGCCATTGTGTGGTTTGTGTCGTGAAGAAACACACACGGCTAAAATGTTCGACAGACACGAAATTATTTTACTATCAAAGAAAACTAAGGAAGTTCACAAGAGATGTGGTGAGTTGATTTATTGATATCGTATTGATTGTTTAGCCCAATATATCACCATCTCTCACTCTCTCTTTCTTTCTCTCTCATTACCTCTGTCTCACTCCCTATTTCTTTCACCTCTCATCATCTCTTTCACTCTATCTTTCTCCTGCCACAATCCCCCTTTCATTCTTTCACCTTCCATCATCTCTCTCACTCCCTCTTTCTTTCACCTCCCATGTATCACTTTTTCCCCTCCCACCACCTTCACTCTCCTCCCACCACGACTCACTCTCTCCCTCACACTCACTCTACCCCCTCTCTTTCTCTATTCCAGCTCTACATGGAGAACAGTTTATAATGTTTTCTACTGAGAAGAAGGTGATGGTCTGTATCAAATGTTTCCGTGATATGAAGGTGTAAGTATACATACATACATATGTATATATATATATATATATATAAACATCTGTGACAGAGTACAATGAGTGCTCAATACACATGACAGAGTACAATGTGTACTCAATATATGTGAGCAGAGTATAAGATATATTTTTTTACTTGCAGGGAAAGCCGTTCACATTGTGTTGACTTAGAGACAGCATATAACCAGAACTGCTCCAAACTGGACCAGGCTGTTCATGTATGTAAACACTGTTACTTTAGAGAGACTATATTTATTGTTGTTGGTGTTGTGTAACCCTGAGTCAGTCCTGATCCAGTAAACCTGTGGTACATTGTTGTTATTGTTGGTGTTGTGTAGACCCAGATCAGTCCTGACCCAACAGTGTAATGATGGTGGCTGTTGGGATATGTATTAACTGTGGTGGTGATTAATGGCTGTTCTGTGTGTTGATGGAGACTAGTATTGTTTAAAAACAGGTCAACCCTGAACCTGTATATTATTATTAATGTTTATTTTCTTATGCTCTGTTATAAATTCTATTTTACACAAAAAAAACCCACACTGTGTCGTCTTGTACCGTCTTGTACCGTCTTCAATGTTTCCTTAATGTGAGCCCTGTGAGGCTAATAAACAAAGCATTATTATTATTGTATGGGATTGGCAGTATCGGTAGAGGGTCTGACGCCATGCTTTGCAGCAAAGAGTTACAGCCCTTTATGGTCTTAACTTTGCCTTTCATCCTTACAGGGTCGATAGTACCAGTAATACACTGAGATAATTGATGGCCTTGTTCCAAAAGTAGAAACAATTATTGTATGTTAAAATATAGAATTGGTGTAATATGTATGTGGTTTGTTTTGTTCTAGTCAATCCAAGAACTCCAGAACTCTGTAAAAGAAGGAATCCAGTTGTTACGTTCTCTGTTAGTTGAGATATTACAGAAGTCAGAGGCAGAGAAAGATGCCATCTTACAACTTTATGAATCTATGTTAGACAGGATTAATGAAATGAAAACCCAGCTTCTTGAGGAAGTTGAAAGGTCAGTTCATCTTTCATCTCTCTTCCTCTCTCTCTCTCTCTCTCTCTCTCTATCTATCTCAACATAGTGTAGTTAAGGATATGTGTATGGTAGTGATTGTTGTTGCAGTGTTTGTGGTTGTTGTTGGTGCAGTTTTTGTGGTGTTTGTTGTTGCAGTATTTGTGGTGGTTGTGGTTGTTGGTGCAGTTTTTGTAGTTGTTGTGGTGGTTGTTGTGTTTGTGGAGGCAGTTGTTGCAGTTTTCATTGAAGATATAGTTCCTGTGTTTGCCAGGGTGGGGTGAGGTTCTGATAGTTGCTGTTGTGATTGTGTGTGTGTGTACATGTATGTGTGAAGGAGGTTATGGTGCTAGTCTTTGAAGACCCAAACAACTTTAGCCAGCAGGGGTTGGACGGGGTCCTCAGACCGAGCCAGTCTGTGAAGATCCGTCCAACCTTTGACAGCATACATATATACACACTGATGTTAGATGAAATACCTCCTCTGGTTTAACACAACTATCTAACATATATTCTCTAACACATATACACACAGTGTCTATACTAACATATACACACAGTGTCTACACTAACATATACACACATTATATACA
>OZ024749.1:52445264-52452764 GCA_964016885.1 Eledone cirrhosa | reverse complement strand
CTTAAACTCTTCTGTTATGACCTGGATAACTATAATAAACAAAAGTGGGCTGAGGACTGAACCTTGATGCACACCTACCCACCTAAGTTATTTTCAAGTCATCATCATCACCATCATCATATATATCATGCCCATTTCTTTCATTTTTTCCTTTTCTTTTTCTTTTCATACCCCACCTTTCTCATATCTATTTCTACCTCATCACCATCATCATCCCCTATTTTCTAAAGTAAATCCATTATCCATAAAAACTTTACACTATCACCTACCCTTGTAACTTATTTTCTATTCACTTACTGTGGTTACCTCCAAATAACTTACCTAACTGTGGTTACCCGGAATAACTTACCTATATATATATATATATATATAACGTGTGTTTATGTATTTATAATGTAAATATACCATTGATGACAAAAAATGTTCAACTTGGTGCTAAACATCGAACAAAATATAAACGAAATTGAAACAGAAGCAGAAAAACTGGGCCGAACACTGAATAATACTCAATTTAAAATGAGGCAAACAATAATTCCAGCATGTGTAGTCACTGGGTAAATAGTAAACCCCCTTAGAGTGTAGATTCTGACTCAGATTGAAACCCCAGACTGTCTATAATACCTACCACTAAGCCACCGAGATAGCTACAAAAATATAGTCTGATTTGTGAATAAAAGTAAATAACATCGATATCTCTGTGTGAAATAAAGATTTATATACATTAATTTTTACTGTGTTGTTGTAAATGTCTTGCTCGTTCAATTCTAGCCGAGACTAATCTTTTTCTTCTCCGAAACAGGAAAGTGAAAAAAAATTACAGAAACCTTTTAAAGGTAAGTTAGTCTACAAAACAAATGTCTATATATATATTAGCCGTCGAAACGGCTTGAGCTCTGCCGTCGTGGTCATACTTTTTCCTATATATATATACATGCATACATACATACACACAAAGAAAGAACACGTCTGAAAAAAGACGGAGAAAGGAAACTTGAATAAACGAAGATAAAGGACGTATTCTATTTACATTAAAATAGAAATCTTAACAAGGGAGTTAACTCTCTATAAAAAGAAAAAGGAAGATAACTCAATGAATTGGAAGTAAAAAAAAAATGCCTGAGACAGTTTGTGCGAATGTAGGCCGGCAACAAACACCAGCCGCTGTATATCTACATGGTCAATATAAGTGCCAGAAATAACAGCCAAACTTGCTTGTTAGCCAGAGGGGTAGAGAAGTTCAGAACATTACGTGACACGATTATTAGCCAGAGGGGCAGAAAGGTACAAAACATCACGGGATAGATTTATTAGCCAGGGGGACAAGAAAGTTCATAACATTACATGACATGCTTATTAGCCAGAGGGGAAAGAAAGTCCATAACATTACATGACATGCTTATTAGCCAGAGGGGCAGAGAAGTTCAGAACAATACGTGATAGGTTTATTAACCAGAGGGGCAATTATGTTAAGAACATTTATGTATACACACACATACGTTCTGAACCTCTTAGGAGACTAAGCGTAATCATTGCCTCTATAAAACTTATGTTTGCTCTCTTCAGAACAACTGTTTCCGGGATATGTTTTGGAAGTTTCTGAAGCAGTTCTGATGGTAGCATGTTACCCAGTACAACCTGTTATGTGGTCAAGTCGTCGGCGATAAGACCAGAAACCCCACGGGATGATGTGTCAGTTGTAAGAGTAAAGTAATCACACGGTATTCAAGAGACGCGGGGTTCGATTACTTCTAGACACTTCTCTCCACGTTTTACATCTCTTAAGAGTAATATATCTAATTTTCTTAACAATCATATTTAGTGATTAACTGTTATTACAGTTATTTTCTACATTTGGGACTTTCACATTTTCATATATATATACATATATATATATATATATATATATATATATATATACATACATATATATATATATATATATATATATATATATATATATATATATATATATATATATATATATATATATATATATATATATATATATATATATATACATATATATACATATATATATATATATATATATATATATATATATACATACATATATATATATATATATATATATATATACATACATATATATATATATATATATATATATATACATATATATATATATATATATATATATATATATATATATGGTGTGTCCCAAAACTACATACACACTTCAACAGCATTCTATTAAATATGTACATACATTTTGGGGCACTCTGTGTGTGTGTATATATATATATATATATATATATATATATAATACGTAGATTCCAAATGTGTATTAGGAGATATCCACTGTTAAAAAGCTATTCAATACGTTAGTATTGGAAGGAGGGAGGAGAGAGAGTGAGAGAAATAAGGGAGGGAGTTAGGGAGGAAGAGAGAGAGAGAGAGTGAAAAAATAAAGAATGCGGGAGGAAGGGAGGAGAGAGAAAGATAAAGTGAGAGGAGAGGAAGAGAGAGAGAGTATGATGTTGATAACATGTTAACCTTTATAATTTTGTTAAAATCGTCTGCTTAGAAAGATGTCGGCTGCTGTTGTTGAAGTGAATCCCAAGAGATCGTCGATCGTCTGTTTTAAAGAGAAGTCCATAAAACAGCAAAACCGAAACAATGGAAGATACACAAATGATGTTTAGATAGACATTATCATTAATTATTGAAGTCTCTTTCTCTCTCTTTCTTTCTTTCTTTCTTTCTTTCTTTCTTTCTTTCTTTCTTTCATTCTCTCTCTCTCATTCTCTTTTTCTTTCTTTCTCCCCCCCTCCTCTCTCTTTCTCCTTTTTCTCTCTCTCGCTCTCTCACTCTCTCTTTCTCATTTTCTTTCTCTTTTTCTCTTTCTTCCCCCACTCTCTCTCTCATCTTGCGAATATATCTGCGAAGACGTGTAATATGCATACATATGTGTGTGTGTGTGTGTGTGTGTGTGTGTGTGTGTGTATGCTTGTGTGTGTGCTTGTGTGTATTTTTGTTATGGTAGCGGCAAAACAACAACAACTACAATAAAAATAAAATAAAATAAAGAAACTAAGCGATAATTATTGGAGACATATCTGATAAGCTCCCCTTTCTGTCATCTTCAGCTGATGAAAGTAGCTTTACAGAACTCCATCGAAATGGAGGGTCAAGTTTGTATTGTCAGGGTCACCCATGTGGCTCCCAGCAAATCTAACCACATCGCTGAATCTGCGGTCTGTTATAGTAAGCAATCTAATTAAGACCTCGTTCGTTCCTTATCTCAACTACAACATACACCACACACAATATTGAACAGAACTGCTAAAGTTGGTCTTTATTGCTGACGTTGTACAACTCGGCAGCAGTGTGAATATAGAAGACAAGTGTTGGATGGAATATCTGTGTGTGTGTGTATATGTGTTCTGTGTATGTATATGTATACATAAACACATCCACACACATGCTTGTATTATGTGTGGGTGTCTGTGTTCATGTCCCGTTAGCTAGCGGTTCGACAAAAAGAGATCGATAAAATAGGTCTCAGACTTGAAAATTTTAGTGATGGGATCATCATGGCTGACGATTCTCTCTCTCTATGTCGCTCTCTCTCTCTCTCTCTCTCTCTCTCTATATATATATATATATATATATATATATATATATTTCGTTTCTGTTTGTTTAGCAAGATTCTTTATCTGAAAACGTGTGTTGAAACCGATATTGTTATACTTTGGGAGGGTCATGTTGCCAATAAGAAACACACGCACCAGTTGTTTTCACTTCAATTTATTATAATAAATTTAGGAATTTATAAATTTCCGGTTGGTTGGTTCCACAACCAGATTGTTTATATATTGTCAAAGTTCTTTCGTCACACATTCTGTGACCTCTTCAGTGACTGAGGATTCTTTTCTTTGTTTTTTGTGCCTCTCCTTTGTTCTGTCCTACGCCATCTTGTTTTTGATGGCGTAGGACAGAACAAAGGAGAGGCACAAAAAACAAAGAAAAGAATCCCCAGTCACTGAAGAGGTCACAGAATGTGTGACGAAAGAACTTTGACAATATATAAACAACCATCTGGTTGTGGAACCAACCAACCAACCGAAAATTTATAAATTCCTAAATTTATAAATTTATTATAATAAATTGAAGTGAAAGCAACTGGTGCGTGTGTTTCTTATTGGCAACATGACCCTCCCAAAGTATAACAATATATATATATATATATATATATATATATATATATATATATATATATATATATATATATAATACATGATGGACTTCCACATAGTTTCCGTCTACCAAATTAGAGCTGATATAATAGTATATTAAATATCAAATGATGAATAGTATATATAAATATAGTAAAATAAAAAATATATAATATTTATTTATACATAGTATATATTATATTATATATTATATATAAATTAACGATTTTATTTATTACATATTATTTACAATTTGCATGTAGACAGATCTCTCTGGAAATAGGGTTAGGTGGCGCTGGGGGTATTACGTGGCCGTGAGGGGGCGGTGGTCCCAAAAAGTTTGAGAACCTCTGTTGTAGAACAACTGAAAGATTAAGACTCGAGTATCAACCTTTTATAAATAAAACAATGGAATATTTTCATCGAATATTCCATTAAGATTGGAATAACATTTGATGTGTTGCTTATAAAGTCCCGGGATTAATTAGCTGTCAAGAAAGACAAAACAAAACTAGAAATATATGGTTTCTTAAAACAACCAGATAGAACCAGATACAACCAGGTGAACAGTGAAACTATTTAGGGTACGACAAGGATGTTCAGTTTGGTGAGAGAGAGGGTGTGTGTGTGAGAGAGAGAGAGGATGTATGAGAGAGTGTGTGTGTGAGAGAGCGAGCGCGTATGTGTGTATGTGAGAGAGAGTATGTGTGTGTATGTGTGTGTGTGTGAGAGAGAGAGAGAGAGAATGAGATGAATATAGAGGAAGAGTAACAAAAATATGACAAGGTTCCATTTTGACATATTATAAACATATTTCCCACGATGTCGCTGGTGTCGGAGAGGTTGTGAAGGCCATGGACTCTATCCTTGCCTCTAGATCTCACCAGTCTCAAAGAGTTTGTGAAGGCCATGGGCTCTGTTCTTGCCTCTAGATCTCACCAGTCTCAAAGAGTTTGTGAAGGCCATGGACTCTGTTCTTGCCTCTAGATCTCACCAGTCTCAAAGAGTTTATGAAGGCCACGGACTCTGTCCTTGCCTCTAGATCTCACCAGTCTCAAAGAGTTTGTGAAGGCCACGGGCTCTGTTCTTGCCTCTAGATCTCACCAGTCTCAAAGAGTTTATGAAGGCCACGGACTCTGTCCTTGCCTCTAGATCTCACCAGTCTCAAAGAGTTTGTGAAGGCCACGGGCTCTGTTCTTGCCTCTAGATCTCACCAGTCTCAAAGAGTTTATGAAGGCCACGGACTCTGTCCTTGCCTCTAGATCTCACCAGTCTCAAAGAGTTTGTGAAGGCCACGGGCTCTGTTCTTGCCTCTAGATCTCACCAGTCTCAAAGAGTTTGTGAAGGCCATGGACTCTGTTCTTGCCTCTAGATCTCACCAGTCTCGAAGAGTTTGTGAGAGACATGGACAATGCCCTTGCTTCTAGACTTACCAACCAAAAAGAAAAAACTTTTTGTTTTGATTCTTTTGTTTGAAATCTTTAACTGGACTCCACAATAACTTAGACAGATGAAAAGATTCGAAAGTCGTTGATCGTTGTCGAGAATTTCATTAATAACCCACAGAAGCGGTTCGTAGTGGTTGTTGATTGTAAAGGTATTGTTTCATCAGAGAAAGAACTCAAACATTTATTTGGCTTAATATATACCATATTGGGAACTTTGACTAAAGATAGAATAAAACACTGGACAGACCATTCATCAATGTAGCTAGGTAGGGACTGAATAACTTACTAAAACCAGTTACAGGTAAACTCCCAGAAAATGTCGTGCAGGAACATTGAAATAGTATAAGACCTTTTTTTAGAAGAACCAATACACACACACACACTCTCTCTCTCTTTCCCTCTCTCCACACAGACACACACACAGACACACACACACACACACACACACACACACACACACACACACACACACACACACACACACATATATATATATATATATTTGTATTTCAAAGAGTTCCCCTATGCAGTTTTGAATAGCCAGTCGGCGAAACTTGTATTACGAATAGCTGCTTTTATTGATAGAAAAATATTGTGTGTGTGTGTGTGTGTGTGATAGAGAGAGAGTGTATGTGTGTGTAAGAGAGAGAGGGGGTTTATGAGAGAGAGAGGGGGGGGAGAATGTGTCGGCGTGTGGGTGTATACAATATTAGTTCATAGATAGGCTTTATAATTTCCAGTTATAGCTCATCAACAAACCAGCAGATCGATACAAAAATGATTGATCCAGCTGCTGATATGATAATAATGATCATTCTAGTTTATCACATAGGTCAGTAAATAAAGAAAGGTGAAAGATGAAGGTTTATATGTTTTAACTAAGTTAGCAATCTCTATGATAAAGTTTATATTTGTTGTAATATCATCGATGCCTTTCTCTCTATTTTATCTGAGCTAACAACAGACTTACAATAAATGTTGCAGTCTGTTCGACTTCGTTTATTTATTGTTGGAGTTGTTTGGAGAGGAATAAGAAGACAATGGCAAGCTAAACAGACTGATTAGGCTGAAGTTTCCCATCCCGGGGGACTACAATTTCACATAATTCGGGAACGATGAAAAAAAAAAGACAAACCCTAGATATGATTCTGATGAACACACACACAGAGAATAGAAAATAGAGGACCGATTCGATTCGGGGACAGCCTCCCAATTTAGTGTTATAGCCGTAGCAGACGACCCCGATTATATATATATATATATATATATATATATATATATATATATATATATATATATATATATATATATATGTAGATAAATCTACCAAGAGTTTACGGTAGTGTCCAATCCGTATGAAGAACTCAATGTAATCCGGATATCATGGAAAGAAGAGATGCAATGAAAAATCACTTTCGGTGAAAGATAAACGGAATACAGAGTCAAGATAAAATATTAAAAAAATAATGAATAAAACAATGAAACAGTTCCTTATATTAAACAAAAAAAGTTCATTATTTAACGATCGTTTCTAGGATATATATGTGTTAGAATTGGCATGTATATTTAACAGATCTATGTACAAAATTATACAAAATTATACAAACTATCAAAATTAAATATACATACCAAACATATATATATATATATATATATATATACACACATATATATATATATAACAAAGAAGGTGTGGTAAGATATCAGGTGGACCATAACCCACCAGAGTACTCGATACTTAGGGTAGTAGAGTGGGTAATAGGAGAAGAGTCAGGTCCCCGACGGCTGAGCTCCGGCCGTTTCGGCAGTTCATATCTAGCTGTTGAAACAGTATATATATATATACTCCGGTCTCT